>SNQJ01S0008571.1:9181-37257 GCA_010110895.2 Picea sitchensis | reverse complement strand
CTTCCGGAGTAATTCTCAGTCAAGGTTAAGGTGCTTGGAGGGTGACTTCGGCCTATGGTTGGGTGACAAGTGTATCGTCAATGGTAAAACGAGCACACAATCTTCTATATTCTAACATGTTCCTCTTCCATTGGTCATGTGTCTAAAGACCCTTGATTTCCCTTAATCAAGAAACTAAAAGTTCCTCAATCTCCCTATGGTCGATCGAGAGTCTTCACTCCTGTCTTATTGGTCAATTGTGCTTTTATGTCTTTAGATACCATCTATCTCATATTGTAGATAGAGTGATAAATCCCTCAATTTCCATATTGTCAATCAAGTGACTTTGTTCCTCAATCTCCTATTGTCAATCAAGTAATAAATCCATCACCAAACTAAAGAATCTCTTTAAATCTATTTGATGTGATGCAGGAAAAAAAGCATAATTACATATATAAAGAATGACTTGAAGAAATGCATTCGAAAGGGTCCCAAACTTTTCAGAAAGAAATAGCCCCACACTTTAAAATCACTGCTTGAGGGGCAAAGAAGTCCAAGCCAAGGAGAGAAAACCTAAGTTATTGATCAATTAATGGGCATTCTTAATTGCAATGTTCAACAAGTTCAATGCCTATTGTATTGGATGCTTGACATTAAGATGGAAGGATGCTTCCAAAGGCGAAAGACCATGAGGAGGTACCGCCAATGATCCATGGATCTCCCATCAAGAAACCGTATCCAAGCTCCATGGTTAGTCCACCTTGGAGTTCCAAGACTCTATGAAGTGAAACATCTAAATAGCTAGAGGAAGGGGAATCAATTGAGAACCTATTGGTAGCAGCAAGCGAAAGTGGATTGGGAAAATACAAAGTAGCAAAGGTTTTCCTTTTGATATTGGTGTGGGGATCAAACCTCGGCCCCCAACTAACCAACTTCTTTGTGAAATTAATCTCAATCATTTAATATATTACATATATCAATGCCTATTGTATTGGATGCTCGACATTAATATGGAAGGATGCTTCCAAAGGCGAAAGACCATGAGGAGGTACCACCAATGATCCATGGATCTCCCATCAAGAAACCGTATCCAAGCTCCATGGTTAGTCCACCTTGGAGTTCCAAGACTCTGTGAAGTGAAACATCTAAATAGCTAGAGGAAGGGGAATTAATTGAGACCCTATTGGTAGCAGCAAGCGAAAGTGGATTGGGAAAATACAAAGTAGCAAAGGTTTTCCTTTCGATATTGGTGTGGGGATCAAACCCCGACCCCCAACTAACCGACTTCTTTGTGAAATTAATCTCAATCATTTAATAATTAATTGAATGATGGAAGAACCATGCATGTTGGTGCTCGGCCCTTGTATCTAGGCGACTAGGAAGCGTCCGCAAGAATTGTGAATGAAAAGGTTGGAGGATTTGGCCGAAGAAAGTGATAGCCCTATAGATCCTCCCATGGTTCGATTATGAAAATAAAATGCAACATGTTTGAATATCGCTTCTACGCAAGAAAAGGGGAACATCGTTTAGCCCAAGTATTCCTCAATGATTGATGGCGTATAAGTATCGTGAGGGAAAGGTGAAAAGAATCCTAGGAAAGGAAGTGCAATAGAAATAAATATTATGTGAACAGCCAATTGAAAGCTCTAGACTAGTGAGATTAGAAGGGTGTAATCTTAACATAGACGTGGCTCACCCTAACGATGTACCTTTTACAAAATGGGTCAGCCATAAATGCGGACAGTGGCTTAAGCCATTAGGTATAGGCACTTTCCAGCATCCCATTTGTTCCTATTTCACCAGACACTGATCAATCTAGCCATGAGCAGGTTGAAGAGAGCTCCAACGTGCTTTGGAGGACCAAACCCACATATGTGGTAAAGTATAGGGATGTCTTGTAGCTAGGGGTGAAAGGCCAACCAAGATCAAATATAGTTGGTTTTCCATGAAATCTATTTCAATAGAGCATGTGTATAATATTTCCCGAGGTAGAGAACTCAGGGTGGCCCAAAGCTTGACCCACCCAAAGGAAACTCTAAGTACAAGCTTAATTAATCATATAGACGGACTTTAGGTGCTAATGTCCAGATTCGAGAGGGAAATAGCCTAGATCGTACACTAAGGTCCCTAAGCAATCAATTAGTGGAAAAGGAAGTGATCAAATGATGACAACTAGGAGGTGGTCTTGGAAGCAACCATCCATGGAAAGAAAGCATAATAGCTCACTGGTCTAGCATCATGGCACTAAAAATGTATCGAGGCTCAAGTGATTCATCGAAGCACCAAGACCTTAGAAGCAACATTAACCAAGTGTCAGTAGCAAGGCGTACCACAAGGCATTCAACCCAGAACTCTCCTCGTTGTAAAACAATGGGGCTTCTTCTTATCACAGGGAAGCCTTTTCTTATCACAGGGAAATAGAAGATTCTTCTTTCTCGTTCCATGAAAAAACAAAACCTTATGATTTGTAAGTGAAACAAAACAACAAAATAAAAAAGAAGAGTGAATACATAAGCTTGTCAAATTTCTAAAATTTCTTTTTGAGATAACTAAGCTCTTGGGTGGACTTAAGAGAGCAATTAGACAAGACCTATCTAACATTCTCGCATTGTATAAAGCATTATTCCAATACGCATTCCTTTTCGTATTCTTGAAAGTGGATGATGCGTATTTGAAATTCATGACATTTCTTTCATATTCCTTGGCTACTTTCTACTATATAAGGGTCAAAGTAGCCCTGAAAAGGAATCAGCCCAAGGAAAAGTTGGAATGGAAGAACCATAGTGTAATTTGCATAAGCAGGGCCCTTTCAAGCATTTATTTCCAAAGATTAGTGATCTCCATAGAGAACCATCAAGTTCAGTTTGGGGTCTTGACACCAAAGGAAAAATTTGAACAGAAACTCATTAAGGATGCCTTTTTGGGAGGTTGAAAGAACACCACCATGACCCCAAGCCCCCTCAGAAGTAGGTCCATCTAGTAGTTCCCTCAAGGATCATCCTTCCTATCTATTGAGCTATCCCCCCACCTACTCTTAGAACCACCTATAATCCATTTCTTTTGTTTTCTTTTCCTTTTTTCACGTGACAACAAAGCCTTAATTTGGTGAGGTGTGGTTTCTTGGATAGAAGGAAAACACTAAGGAAGGGGGAAAATACTCATTTTTTACGTCATCGAAATAGACACCCAATTCTTCTTTCAAGGCTCGACCGAATGGGAAATTTCAATGGGAAATCAACCCCACAGGACAAGACTGGGAGTGGGAGTGTCGGTTTGATCACAAGCATTCCTCCTATAGTGTGTTAGAGGGGTTTAGGTACCTCAAATATCATGTACACCGATTTTTTTTATGTTATCTTGTTGCTTGCCTCTTGGGGTAATAGCGAACATAGCCCTCAACCAAAGGGTGAGAAGTGAACTGCTGAACCAAAGGGTCTTTAGACATTCAACCAAAGGGAGAGGGAGAGGAACTTTAGTTCCTCTACTATAATATAGGGAGAGGAACTTTAGTTCCTCTACTATAAGGGAGAGGAAATTTAATTACGCAATTGAGGGAAATCAAGGGAAAGGAAATTTAGTTCCTCTATTATAACATAGGGAGAGGAACTTTAGTCACTTGACTGTAAGGGATTTAATTACGCAATTGAGGGAAATCAAGGGAAAGGAAATTTAGTTCCTCTATTATAACATAGGGAGAGGAACTTTAGTCACTTGACTGTAAGGGAGAGGAACTTTTAGTTACACGATTGAGGGAAATCAAGGGTATTTAAAGGCACACTCGACCAACAAGAGAGCAACTTTTAGTTATTCGATTGACCATAGGGAGATCGAGGAACGAAGCCACTCGAGGGAAATCAAGGGTCTTTAGATGTTCAACCATAAGGGAGAGGAATTAATTGCTCAATTGACCATTGAGAGATCGAGGAGCAAAGCTGATCTAGAATCCCCTTCATTTTCAAGATAATCGTCTTCATTTCAAAGATAGACGTCTTAAATTAGATAGAATCATCTTCATTATATAAGTAATTACGCTTTTCCATCGACAAACTTCATTTTCAAGTTCATATTACGTTAGTAACTAGAGAGATATAGCATATAGAAAAAATTGGAAGATAAGTTATTTTAAAAGACTATCAAATAAAATATTTACAAAGAAAAAATAAGATAAGTTATTTTAAAAGACTATCAAAGAAAAATATTTATTGTTTTGCATGTCGATAAAAGATTAAGGATGCCACTCACTTCAAAATATTTCACTGCCCTATGTGTTGGGTTTGAGCATTTTGTTGTTGTTGCTACTACCGAGTAATTTGTTGATATGAGACTGTCTAAAGTTTTCCTGGTGATGGGTTTTGCTATTGTATGCTTCTCACAATATCAACTCCAAGATGTCACAATTTGGGTTACTCGTCGGGTGTGGGTTTTATTGCCACCATCATCTGAGTGTGTCGATGTCAAAACTGTCGTCGTTTAATATATTCTCACATATGAGTGTGTCGATGTCTTTTGAATGTAAATATAATCTTTAATGTTCTCGCATCTTTACAAAGAAATAATTTTTTGAATAGAGCACATTCAAAACATGCAAGAACATTACAATGAATTTCTAGTAATTGAGGCAACTATTGAGAACAAGGAATATGTAAATATTCTTGAATCATATTCCAGGCATGTATCATAATATTGTGACTTCAATATGTATTGAAGTATCGTCTTTCGAAAAAGTTGTAGGTTTGCTCATCATCCAGAAAGATAGAAGAAACATGAAAGTGAAGGACTGAATAGAGCATTTGGAGGAAGATAGAAGTCCAGGCAAAGGTTGTGGTAGTGGCAGATTCAATAATTGACAACAGAATTTTAGAAGCAATTTTCACAAACATCCAGAGGAAATTCTCAATGCAACAAGCCTAAATATTGTAATTGTTGTGGTAAGGATATTCACACAAGAGAGGAATAATTTATTTAAAATATTATGAAGTTGGGATGAATAGTGTTCGCAATCAAGCCACCCTACAAAGAAATGCTTAAACGTGTGGGTTGGTAGCTCAACTGGCAGAACTCCCTAACTAGTACTAGGAGGTCCTGGGTTCAAGTCCTAGCCACCATCTTTACTCCTGAACATGGTATTAGGGCCATTATGACACCATGGAGCCTATGAAGATGGAGACCGAAGGATGAAGACCATGCATGTTAGAGACCAAAATGGGCAAAAGCAATGTTGATTTGCATAATAGATTTTGGAATAATGGTGTAATCTTCACATAGACCATGGCCAACATCACGTTGTTATTGTGTATTACTCTGTTTCTAGGGTTTGGCTTAAAGCTAGCCTAGTCAAGACATATTTATTATATACCTAGGTGGTTAAGACCGACCGAGTCATTATGTGGGCCCATAACCCCTATTTTGTTGTTTTCTATGTGAGATATGATCGATATTTATTATTACAATGATGAGTGTTCCATATATAGAGAATATATGGTGACCATCCATGAAAGGATGTGTCCCTTGGATAATCAATAACTATTTATTATTATCATTTACTTATTATATATAGGATTTAATAATCAATAATTATATTATTAATTATTAATCTAAGAGAATGTCTTCCTGATGTTGTCCAAATATCAACACTCCCTCTCAACAAGGGAGACATTCTGCACCATGCCAAGCTTGTCTCTGAAGTATACAAACTTCACCCTAGACTCGTGACACTTATTTGTCAGTCTTGGGAGATGTCTCTCTCCCACCTAATCCGAGGGGAAACTCCTTTTGCGGCTCTCCCTCCGAACCAATTGACTCTCTCTGAGATCATGCTCACTCTGGGTCCGCATGTAATAGCATATAACATCTTGAGTCTTTATCATTCCTTGTCAAATCACCATGACTAGGGCAAAGATCACACCAGGATCGTTCACCACAGGTACACACCTGTGAGTGAATGTCGGTTTGATGTTAACTGACATGTAGAAAGCACCTCGAGTCCATATTATTCCTTGTCATGATCAAGGAAGGACTACACCTGGGCCCATTTACCACAAGTGAACCTTTATGATAAATGTATCATATCTCCCTTGGTCTGCAGCCCAATCTAGGAGATGGTTTGCTCGATGCCGAAATATCAACACTCCCTCTTATCTAGGGAGGTATATTTCCATGATGTAATCAACTAGTAGCACACAGCTATTGTCTAGAGACACACAGTCTCCACCAGTGGTACACAACCACCATAGTAGCAAAAGGTTTGTCACACATGGCACTCCCATGTGGACTTCTAGAGGCTACTCCCTCTAGGAACACTTAGGGTCAACTCCCCATAGTGTGCGACTCCAAGGTCAAATCCCTTAACATGTCTTCGTGTGCTCTCCACAAGGGACGTGTCGTCATGTGCTCTCCACAAGGGACGTTGGGCTATAAGCCCAAACGCACTTATCCCTTTTCGGATAAGTGTCCTCACAGATCAACTCAACTCAGTTCACAAAGGAGTATGATCTGGAGAATGTCTATAACACATGGCACTCCCATGTGGACTTCTAGAGTCTACTCCCTCTAGAAACACTAGAGTCAACTCCCTTCACATGTCCTCATGTGCTCTCCACATGGGACGTGTCCTAATGTGCTCTCCACAAGGCACGTTGGGTTATCCCTTCTCAGATAAGTGTCCTTACAGATCAACTCACTTATCCCTTCTCAGATAAGCCCAAACCCACTTATCCCTTCTCGGATAAGTGTCCTCACAGATCAACTCAACTCAGTCACAGAGGAGTACGATCTGGAGAATGTCTCAGGAAGCTGCAAACATCAACACTCCCTCTCAGCAAGGGAGGCATTCTCTGTCATGCCAAATCTGTCATAGAAGTACTCGAACTCCGTCCTAGTTTGGTAAGAACATCAGCAACCTGCTCATTTGTTGGAAGGTATTGCACCAGTACTGCCTTCCTCTGCACCATGTCTCGGACGTAATGGTACTTGATCTCAATGTGGTTCGATTTGTCATGAAACATTGGATTCTCTGAGATCTTCACACGGCTTTGGTTACCATAATGAATAACAGTGGAATCCAGCACATGTTCAGAAAAATCTGCAAGGAGCTTGCGAAGCCACACTGCTTCACGGACTGCCATATTTAATGCAATGTACTCTGCTTTTGCTGTGCTCAAAGCCACAGAAGTCTATTTCCTGCTACACCAGGAAACCATGGCAAATCCCAAAGTGAAGCAATACTCGAAGGTGCCCTTCCTATACATTGCGCTCACTACCCAATCGGAGTCAGTATATCCCTGCAATCTCATGTCAATACTAGAAGTATATCTCAGACTATGTCCAACTGTGCCTCGCAAGTATCTCAACACATGCTTCGCATCAATCCAGTGTGTATGTCTCCGCGGACTCATAAACTGGCTAATTGTACTCATTGCATAGCAAATATTTGGTCTGGTGTTAACCAAATACATCAATGATCCAATCAATTGTTTGTACAAAGTCGGATCAATTTCGTGAGAATCAGAAGAAGACACACGTAGTTTAAATTTCGTGAGAATCAGAAGAAGACACACGTAGTTTATTCAAATTCGTCACCATTGGTGTAGCCACATGCTTCCAGTTTAGCATCCCAAACTTCTTCAATATCTCAACTGTGTACTTCCCTAACTCAAGAAGATCCCATCAGTTCTCTACCACACCTCTAGTCCCAAGAAGTAGTCCATCATACCAAGGTCCTTCATCTCAAACTCATAGGCCAACGCATACTTGCATTCAATAATAAGGGTCTCTATACCAGTGAGGAATAAATCAACGTAGAGGACCAAAATCGGGAACTCACCATTAACAATCTTGTAGTACAGGTTGGGATCAACGACACTTTTTTTTGTTGAAGCCCAAACTCATCAGGTATCCATCAATCCTCGCATACCAAGCTCGAGGTGCCTGCTTGAGTCCATACAGGGTCTTCTTCAACCTGCACACATGAGACTCCTTCTCATGTATCACGAAACCATCTGGTTGCTCGATGTATACTTCTTCCTCAATCTCTCTATTCAGAAAGACTATCTTCATATCCATCTGATGTAGTCTCCAACCCATGGATGTTGCAAGGGAAATAATCGTTCGGTTATAAGTGTATCGAGCAACATGAGCAAATGTCTCCTCATAATCTATTCCCTCCACCTGAGATAATCCTCTAGCAAAAAATATCATTTTGTTCCTCTCTATGCTCTCTTCAGTTGTGTGTTTGATCTTATAGATCCATTTGGAAGTCACTACAGACTTCCTCTCGGGTCTCGAAACAATATCCCACGCATTATTCTTCATGATGGAATGATACTCCTTCATCATGACATCTCTCCATATTGGATGACTAGTTGCCTCCTCATAACAGGAAGGATAAAAAATGAATGATGTGGATCATAGTTGCACCATAGCATGAATATCTTTGAGGTCTCTTACTCACTCGGAAGGTACCACGAGGAGTTGCATGTCCTTCTGCCTCCTATAGAGTCTGACGAGCCCATGCAGGTCTCTTCCGATCTATTGCAATATCTCTGGGAACATTAACTGGAGCTACAAGATCAACGGGATCAATTTGATCAATAGGCTCAACTGTCTCCCTTTGAAAGGTAATGTCATCTTGGACCATATTTGACATATAATAGTTTCCTCATGAAACCAATGTCTAATACATATCGTGGTTCCCTCATGGAATCAATGTCTCACAAGACATATCAAGGTTTCCTTGTGAAACCAATGTCTTGGTTCCATCATCTCACCATCTGATGCATGTAAGGATGAAGTCTACATTCCCCCTACTAGTCCACAAAGGACCCTCTAGGGAGAATGTCTCATGATGTTTCCTCAAACATCAACGCTCCCTCTAGAGTTGGAGGTGACTCCTCCTCTGTCTCTACTCCTTCTGACACCGAAGGTAGCTCTTCCTCATTCTTTGGCGGTACTCAATCTCTGCTCCCTCTGGATGTAGTACAGCCTCCTCTACTTGGATCTATCACCATAGTTGTGCTACAGTCGATCTTGACTAGTTGTATCCATGATCACTAAAACTGTCTTTTCTATTTGGCATGGTCCCGTCCTAGGAGGTACATTGCTCCTAGAGACTTTATGTCTCTAAGCATCATGTCTGGCAATGTCTCTCCTTGATATCATGTTGGAAGGTCTTGCCCTCCATATTTTCCTCCTACGACCGTCATTATGGCTCCTTCTCATAGCTATTACCTGTGACCTGCCCGGAACAAGAAACAAGAACAACAAAAAGAATCTCCTAGAGGAGATCAATTTATCTTGTGCACAACTATATACAGTGACCCTCCAAATGATACGTCTTCTAGTATGACCAACACACATCCATCATATACTCGATTTCATACGGATACGAACACACACCCATCATATACTTGATGTCATACGGCTAACCATGTTGATTTTCTAGTGTTAAATTAGACAAGCACAATTTCCCGCAAGTGGTAATTACTTCCAATGATAACAATATTACTTTAGTAAACTCTAGAACATCACCAAGTAACTCGGAAAATTTCAACTTCTTAGAAACTTCAGTCTCTTCCTTAGATCACTTCCCACTTGTGAGAGAGAAAAAATATGTGTGTATTGTTGTGTCTTTCAAGTGTCTTTTTATAGTAATATTAGATTGATCAAAAAGACACGTCTCTTTGAAAATTAAATTAAAAATTAATTTTCTTTCTTATAAATAGTTGGAGAATACCTCACGTAACTACCCAAAGATTAATTTGGTTATAATCCATCCACATAGTATTTGACTTTGTTAAATTGTTCCTCCATAATTCATGTGATTCTTTGCATAAATATAGGTAGAAATAAATATGCAGTATATTCCTCATATTTAGATAATTAAGCATTTTTACTAGAAATTATTGCCCACCATAATTTATGGAATTTTTTCTATAATTTAGGTAGGAGTAAAAAGTAAATATGTTGTACATAGAGATTGTAACAACCCCACAAATTTAACACTCCCAACACTTTACTCTCATTTTCCTGGGCCCTCCATTGAGGGAGTCAATCCCAGTCTGGCTCTAATACCATGTTGTTTTTCTATGTGAGATATGATCGATATTTATTATTACAATGATGAGTGTCCCAGATATAGAGAATATATGGTGACCATCCATGAAAGGATGTGTCCCTTGGATAATCAATAACTATTTATTATTATCATTTACTTATGTTATGAACATAAAATATACATAAATAGATATTCATAACATAATAATAGTTAATAAATAATAATTATTAATAATGAAAGGTCATGTCTCAAAGGACATGACTATTGGTAAAGGGCACCCCTGCGTGGGTATATAAGCAGGCCCTCATTCTCAATTGTAATCATCATCTATATCTTATTATTCATTCTTATTATATATATATATTTGTCCATATGGATTTGGTTGCTATATTCCAGATATTTTGGATTATTCTTGTGTGAGCGAACTGTGTTCGTCTCATTTGGTATCAGAGTTGCGTTTTTCTGATCCTGGCCTTTGGCCACCCTCTTTATCAGATATTGTCTGATCCGGCTTTTAGCCAAAACCAACGTTTCAGAGTTTCTCTGATCTGGTCTTTGACCAACAATTGGCCTTTGGCCATTTAAGCTCGAAATTCAGTTGGAGAAGATTATTTCCGTTGAAAAAAAATTCCACTAAAAATTTTAAAGTCAANTATATATATATTTGTCCATATGGATTTGGTTACTATATTCCAGATATTTTGGATTATTCTTGTGTGAGCGAACTTTGTTCGTCTCAACTTATTATATATAGCATTTAATAATCAATAATTATATTATTAATTATTAATCTAAGAGAATGCCTTCCCGATGTTGTCCAAACATCAACATCTTTGGAATTAACTTTCAAGGTAACTCTGAAAGTTTTTACACCATGTTTCGAGGTGCTTCATGAAATTTGGGGCAGATGGTCTACGTTCAACCCCTTGATGGACCATGAGGAATTTGTGCATGGCAAATGGTCTATGATGGATTTGCACATTAGAGATAGCTTATTCAATGGTTGCTTGACCTCAGTTGGGTTCTTGCATGACATTCATCCCTAGGGTGTTCGAGGTATTTATATAGATTGGGGACCTTCTACATGATGGCCAAATGGAGATAGTTGTTTGCTCCAAGAACACCCTACTTAGGAGGAGGAGCATTTTGCATCCTAGAGGAGGGAATTGAGCCCTCAACAACACAAAGTAGTCTGGATGTTTGTATGGAGGCATGGAGTTGGCTCAAGGACACCCCGGTTGCAACAGTCTTCATGCGAGGGGACTGGACCTAGTGGAGTACATGGCTTAGGAGAATTGATGGAGTCATTGGAGGCTTGTAGGAGTGTTGGATGCACCTCGTAGAGCACCCTCACATTTGGAGCCTTGCTTGTGGACGACATCACCTTGGAGCTTGACAATCGAACCCTTGGGGTGTAGTGCTCCATGTGTGTGAGCCTACATGTGTTATTGTAGGTTGTTTGTAAGCACATAAGCCCACATATGTATTGTTGGTCTTCTTTACCTCTCATATATATAGAGGAAGGAGAGAGTCCTTCACTCACACTCATTCTTGTTCATTCTTGTGTAGAGATGTGATCAAAAGGAGCACACTACCTCTCCCCCCTCTCTCTTGGATCTTCTTTTGTACTTGAACTCTATCTCTCTTGGAGTCGCTAGGGTTGCTTGAGATTTTTGGAGCATCTTGAAGATTAGGGTTAGGGCTTCATCCCTTGGATATTTGGAGATTAGGATTTTGAGATGAAACTCTAGGTTTTACTTGGTGAAGAGAAGAAGAAGAAGAAGAAGGGACGTCTTGCCTTGGAGGACATGCTTGTGTGATGCATGCTTGTTAAATCTCCTTGGTGTGAGGTAAGGTTTTAATTGTTTTCCCTAGCTAGGGTTTTTGGAGAGCTAAAGGATTATACTAGCCTTGTGATAAGCCTGTCGTATGTACCTGAACTTCATCTTTATGCATATTATGAAGTTTCCAGCTGTCCAATACTTGTATAAAATGCAGATTTGATTTTCAACCATATATATTCTTCATGATCTGTAATTTCCAGCTCTATATGTCTTGCTGGTTTGACATAAGTTAAGAACAAATGTGTTCAATGAATTTAACATTTATATTGAAGAATATAAGCACAGTTTTGCTGCTGTATTTACAGCTGTCATAAGTGTTTTCAGATATGTTATATGCATGATACTATTTCCCTAGAGGGTTGAAGCCTGTTGGAACACACTGGTATATTTTCTCCTGAATTGCCCAGTGGATTGGGGCTAAGAGTTGAAATATGCCCTATGGTTGCTTCCGTTTTGTTTATAATTCATAACAGCCCTAAGGCTGAAAATTCACTAGGTTTAGATCTAGGAAACCTTTAGGATAGAGGTGAAATTTCTTCATTGCATGAGAAACATCAATCTACAAAACGTTCTACATGGTATCAGAGCTTTTGTCGCTCAGATCACTCTAGGTGTAAGACAGAGAGTTGCTTGACCTTGTTTGAGGTTCATGGGTGCGATACCCTAGGTTGCTTGGGAGAAGCACTTGGACCCTAGAAAGTGATTTATCTACTTCATATAATGTTCAATTGTGCACTCGAGACTTGTTCAGGATGTGTAAAGTGACTCTCGGTCTTAGAGAGTAACAAATTGGATGGGGCTTCCAATGTTGTTCCTTGCAAGCTTAGACTTCAATTACTTATGGAGGAAGTTGATCTTCTGGAGCATGTATTGAAAGAGATTCTGAAACCTACCAATCCGACATAGTTGACCGCCAAAGTGAAGAGAATCATTCTTCATTCTATGAAGAATCATTTCATCTCTTACATTGGAAATAAGACAATAGGTAAGAACATGTTTGAAGCTTTGGTTGAGTTGGTTCAAAACTCTTGCGCTTCTCAACAGATGCTCTTGCAAAACCAGCTTTCAATGTGTATGAGCAAGACAAATACAGTGGTGAGCTACTTGACCAGGATCAATGAGTTGAAATATCAGTTGGCCACCATTCGAATGAAGGTGGAGGATCAAGAGTTGGTGTCCATTGCCTTAAATGGACTTGTTCCTTCCAGGATGCCTTTTGTTTAGGGTGTTTGTGCTTGAGAGACCTTGCCAAAGTTTTCAAAGCTTTGGGTTGATCTTGTGCAAGAAGAAATCAAATTGCAGTCTTGTTATGAGCAACAAAGGGAACCAGATGCTATTGGCCTCGTCAGGAGGACAAATAACGGTAGCAAGAAAGGTTACAAGAAGAAGGAAGGTACATATGCAGGAAAGAAGTGCCTTCGTAAGGTGATGTGTTTCCAATGTCACGAGATGGGACATAATGCCACCCAATGTCCATTGAAGAAGAAGGGAAAGGGTATGAAACAAGTTGCAGCAAAGATTGTAGTAGGTGTAGAGGACAATCCCTTTCAGTTTGAGACTACCTTTTCCATGGCCTCTTGGTTATTTCTAACACTATGTCTAGTGTTGGAAGTGTTAATGTTTAAGCCATTATTATAGATGTTTGCATTTCATTAGATAACAATAGCATAATCCAAGATCACTAAGAAATACACAATCACAAGAGACACAGCATTTATCCTGGGAAACCCTCTAGGGGAAGAAAACCCAGCAAAATAAATCACAAGAGACACGCGATTTATCCCTGGGAAACCTCCAGGGAAGAAAACCCAAAGAAACTTCCTCCTAATATAGATAGCCAATACAATGCCAAGAGATCTCTTTAAACTAATACAGTCGCCTCCTGATATGCAGCCCACTCTCCTTCTCCCAGAAAGACTGTCCTATTCCCAGCAAGTGAGTTGTATCTAAGTGAGGCGCTAACATCCTTATTTATACAACTCTAGCACATGTGAAGTGTCTCTTCATCGTGGCCGACTTAAACCTGGGTGGTAAACCCACCTTTATTATATTTCGGGCTTCTTTAATATCCGTATAGTCAATTTTTATTCCCGCTTCATTATATCTGTCTTTTGACCAATCCAAAAGGGGATCATCCTGTATTATAATAACTGGCATGATCAATCCACAATGGGATTGGATCCTATGAATAGCCATATATCAATAATAATAAGAATGCTTTTTGCATTTACATTATTTCAACAACACTTCAATAAGAAGGGTGGCCCTTCAGCAGATCATGCTAGAGAGAGGACAGACTAACAATGCGATCGGCAGGAGAGGACAAGATCATCAATATCATCTTGAACATTGATCAGCGATCTATAAATCATCTAAGTTTTCTTCTTTATCTACAAGAGATCGCCATTCCTGGTTGAATGCCATCATCATCTGTATTAATATGTATTAGTATAAAACCGGATACATCATCATCATCATCATGATGGTTACTTTACTGGTAATATGTAAGACTGGTTTGACAGCTTGTTAATAAGCCCGGTGATTTGTCTCTATCTCATCATCTTGCTTTTTACGCTACAAAGATCATAAGCTAGAAGAGATACTTTGTCATGCTTTTACGCCACAAACTATCGATCTGGCAGATACTAGACTAGTTTTATCACATGTACCATCCACCAAAGCTCTGGCCATAGTCCCTATCATATCATCTCAGTTTTACCGCCCCGACAACTAGGGTCAAGTAGCGGAACATCCTATCTGTTTTACGTCCGGCTAACGTAAGTAGAACACATCTCATCTTGGTTTTGTTGCCCCATAACCGGGTCGGCAAGGGAACATCTCATCTTGCTTTATCGCCCTAGCTAACCGGGTCGGGCAAGCGAATACATCTCATCTTGCTTTATTGCCCCGATAACCGTCGGGCAAGGAAACACATCTCATCCCTATTTTACGCCTAAATAACCGGGTCGGCAAGGAACACATCTCTTCTTGCCTTACCCATAACCTGGCAAGGGAACATTAATATCTCGTTTTACGCCCTGATAGCTAGGTCGACGCAAGGTACACATCTCTTTCTTGCTTTACCGCCCCATAATTCATCGGCAGGTACATCATTCCGCTTTATGTCAAGCAAACTACAAGGTTGTGCTGTGGAATATCTCACCACAAAGAACTACTCCCCTGCTGAAGGTTCCTTCGATTCATGTGCTGCTGTTTATCCTGGTACTAAACTTCACACGCAGATAGGGGCTTCAATAACATCGCCAAGAACCCGCTCATCCGTATAATGTAATCGGAGCTTCGCCCTTCCTGCAATACGTCACGTAATGTAATGATAACGGATCTCTATGTGCTTCGACTGGGCTTCTGCGGAATACAGATTCTCCGCCATCTTTATACCGGTTGTCAGCATAGAATCACGATTACCTCATCTCAAGTCAAAATAGGGTCGGGTCAACAACTTTGAAGCCGCCATAGCTCGGGCACCGGCAATTACGCGCTTAATGTGATTCTGGCTACAGCTCGGTGAGCAACGCCAGATTGCTTCCTACGCACGAGATCATAGTTGATCCTGAAACAAGAACTCAAGTGCTTTTCCACAAATTCCAACTGCACGATATCCACTCAATGTGAAACTTCGCTGATCCTACCAGTCAATCATAATCTATCGGTAAATCTTTATGTACCACCAGCATAAGCCAGGTGCCACCAGTGAAACACGCTCAGTTCATCAAACTAACCAAGGTGTTCACGTATAAAACAAATGCTATCTCGGTCACGTACACGATCCAATCATTCCATACGCGGTGGCATCAATCAATCTCGACGGCGCATCGACTAGCAAATTTCCAAATTTCTCTGTCAATGGGTGCATTCATGGCTTCAGATTCCCAACATGTCTTAATCTCTCTCAAGATTTCGACCGTGGTACTTCCCTTTTGGTTAAGGTAAGATCTTCAGACTGCTGGCACCAAGACCTAAGAAATAATGCATTAGGCTGGGTGGTTCTATTTCAAATCTCGGTGGTAAGTCTCTTTTATATCTGATGAGCTTTTTCTTCTTCAATACACAAGCCATTCACATATAGCATTAAGATTACTCGCTCATTATTCATGATTTTGAAGTAGAGATTAGAGTCTTACCTTGGTAACTTTAAGCTCGGCTAAGAACCTGCCTATATGGCTGCCACTACAAATTTGTAGGGAGCTTGCTTCAATCAGAGCAAGGCTTTCTTCAACTGGGCACATAACATTAGACCTCCATTTCTAAACCTTTCAAATCCTGAGGATTGCTCTACATACCTCCTCTTTGATAACACTGCTTAGGAAAGTCAGCCTCACGTCCATCTGGTTTAGCCTCCACTTCATCTTAGCTGCAAAAACTATGATGGTCCTGATCAAAGTGCACACAGTGGAGCGAATGTCTCTATAGTCAATGCCTTCCTTCCGAAAGCCACTCTAGCCATAAATCTTTCTTTGTATTTTTCAATACTCTATCACAAAGTATGTTTATTTTGAAGAGCCATCTCGAGGATACTACATCTTTATTCTTCGGGTCTCAGAACCATTTCCCATACTTCGTGTTTCATTATGGATTGGTATTCCTCTGCCATGGCACCTTCCCATTCTTTCCTCTAAATGGCTTCTTCAACTGGGTGGGCTCCTCTTCTAGGAGATCTACACATCAAAGCCAGATAACTGGAGAATGTATTTTGGTCTTTTCTAATTGCCTCAGAAGTTCTTTGGGGAACATCAGACTTCTCTCCACTTTTGAATAAGCTCTCTAGCCTAAGTCGGCTTTCTTTTATGGAGGATCACATTCCAGGAGGTTCTTGCACTTCTAATATATCACGGTCTTCTAGAAGTTCTTCACTGTAGTTACGACTTCACCTGTTTTTGCAACTTTAGGAACCTCCTCATTGGCAAGATCGGGGATTACTGGGTTCCTCTTCATATACTCTTCGAAAGATGGTACAGCTTTAGATTTCTGAGTCAGATTTTCATCAAAGGTCACATCCCCACCGGGATCTCGATGTGATGTTGGACTGTATATAGATTCCTCTCATACCTTTGGAGACCTCAAGTGATCCCACAAATATTCCTCTTCCTGGAATGCAAAATTTGTTTCTCTCTTTGTGGGTATATGAATAAAACATTGGACAAACTGCATTTTGAGATGGCTTACTCCTCTAGCTTCTTCTGCATGTATCTGTCTTGAGCCTAAGTGCACTAGGGGATAAAATCTCCATTCTCAAGTATTACAACAGCCTTTACCTAAGTGCACCATGGGATAATCGAATTGACATAAATGTTTTGCTACCAGCCGTCACCATAAGCACATAGGAAGATTCACCAAGGACTTGCCCTCACAAATTTCAATATGGTTCGCTCTTTCTTTCAGCCACACCGCTTTGTTGGGGATTATAGGAGTAGTGAGTTCCCTCTTGATCCCAACATCTCGCGTAGTTCACAAACCTTTTGAGGTATATTCTCCCATTATTCCAAATTCGAAAGTATCTCGATCTTTACTCGTAGCAAAGGCCTCATCAAGTATTTGAATTCCTTGAACTTACTCAACACTTCATCTTTAGTCTCAAGAAATATATCCGCTCTTTTATGAGGAAAGTAACCATCAATGAATGATACATACTATACATAATTCTCATTTAATGGAGGATGATGGCATTGGGCCACACACATCTGGAATGGATGAGTTCAGGACCCTTCTGCCTTTGTTGTCCCTCTTCTAAATGGATTCCTTGATATTCTTTCCTTGTGCACATCCAATGGCGCCCCTATGGTCCCTCGTGCCCGGGTAAAGTCCTCGTGACCGCTTGCATATGTGGCTGGTAGTGCCTTGTAGTTGATGTGGGCTAACCTTCTATGCCAAAGTTCGCATGATTTTTTTCAATGGCATGGGTCATGGATGATTTTGTGTGACCCTTTAGTTTATACAATTCATTTTCTTCATTACCAATGATGATTGCTTCATTTAAGGTTTCTCCCCTTAGCCCACATAAGAACTTCTCCATCTATAAAGGCAACTCGCTTCCTTCTTTCTAAAGTCAAATGAGAGGTAGGTTCTCCTTCAAGCCCTGCTACATATATAGTATCGCCCCTTCCATTTTATATTTCTAATTCATTTTATGGTTTGATTCTCCCACTTTGTATGTGGATATTTATAATCATCTCCAAGTGTCACTTTCTCAGAAAACTCTTCTCCGAGATACAAGAGAGAATGTTTCTTTGTCCTGTCATGTTCTTGGAAGCACTATTTTCTATGAGCCAAGTGTCCTCTCCCAGTGTTACAGATCCTGAGAGGGCCAAGATCAACACATGGTCTTTGATCTCCTCCTTTATCATCTTGTGGGTGGCTCTTCATCAATTACATGGGCATGGAGCCTCTTTGTTTTCTCTTGTATTCTTCACGTCTGTCCGGCTAGACAAAATTCTTAGAAATGTGTCCCATCTTCTCACAATGATAGTATTGTACATGAGTAGTCTCTTCACATCCTCTCCAAATCTCCTTTGATGATTCTTTATGATTGAATGATGATTGTTGAGGCTCTTTTTATGAGTCTCCCCTTGTATAGGGTTTCTTCCTTCCTCCTTTGGTGTGAGTAGCTAGGGGCTTGATCATCATCCCTTAGTAACGCTTCCGATTTATATAATTTTGTTTCTTCTTGATGGACTTTCCCATAGGACTGCCAAACTTCAGCTTCCTTTTTGGCACATATCGTCTGATGAAAGCATCCCAAGGTCTGTGAGACCATTTAGGGTCAGCTTATTATGAGTTCGTCTTTGCCTATGGTATCTCCAATAGCTTCTAACTATTCTTTTGAATTCTCAGATTCTCGAGAAATATTCTCAATCATTTCTCCTTTTGCATCCTCGTATTCTTTAGTTGAGTTCTAAGATTCATCTTCCGGCTTATGTTCTTCCTTCATATAGTCCCAATATGCATCAAACATTTCTTTCTGGTCTCTAGATGACACATAATGGATTAGATGGTCCTTGATTGAATTTGAAATGATTCTTTTGGCCCTTATTGTGTCTTTTTAATGCTTTGCCTTTTCTACAAGTAAAGATCGTCGAAGTTCCTGCATTTTGACGCATCTTGCTAGGGTCATTCTTCAAGAATGAGGCTAATCCTATACTCTGTGAACGGAAGTTTCACCTTCTAACTTGTCAATGTTTAATGCTCCTACATCTTACCTCGAGCTGTGGAAATGACCAAATAATAAGTGCTCAAAATCAAAACTCAACTTACCAGAGGCAATTCTTATTTAGGCGAGAAGTCTGTGTGTGTTTGGATCTGAGAAAATCCAACTTTTGCTCCTCCAAACTTGATCTGCAGATTTCTGGACTGGTGCTTCTGGTTTTCTGGTACCTCTGGTACTTCTGGTACACTGGTTTTCTGGTACTTCTGGTACTTTGTGAAACTAGGGTTTCACTTTCCGGGAGATCCAGCCACTGAAAAGGTGCGCTGAGAGTGCCAAAATGATCCTTAGGGGAGGGCGCACTTTTCTAGATGGTTTTGGGGCTGAAAAGCTTCACCATCAAAAAGCTCTAATTTTCATGTACGGTAACAGTGACGTTTTTCACTTGTGAAAGATGCTTCCTTCAGCTTGGCTCTGATACCATGTTAATGTTTAAGCCATTATTATAGATGTTTGCATTTCATTAGATAACAATAGCATAATCCAATATCACTGAGAAATACACAATCACAAGAGACACAGCATTTATCCTAGGAACCCTCTAGGGGAAGAAAACCCAGCAAAACTTCCTTAATATAGATAGCCAATACAATGCCAAGAGATCTCTTAAACTAATACAGAAAGTCCTCTCCCAGATATGCGCCACTCTCTCTCCTTCTTCTCCAGTAGCAAATCTGAACTTGTCTCTCAAAATGAGCAAGTGAGTTGTATCTAAGTGAGGCGCTAGCCTCCTTTATTTATACAAGTCTGGCACATGTGAAGTGTCTCTTCACTCACAGGGCCGACTTCTTAAACTGGGTGGGTAAACCCATCTTTATTATATTTCTAGGCTTCTTTAATATCTGTTGGGGCCGACTTCTGATTCTACCTATTACAATTGTCTTTTGACTAATCCGCAAAAGGGGATTTGGTCCTATTACAATAACCAGCATGATCAATCCACAATGGGGATTGATCCTATGAATAATATATCAATAATAATAAGAATACTCTTTGCAGTTACATTATTTCAACAGGAAGGTGTGTGGACAGTGGAGCTTCGAGACATATCACATGTGACATGTCATTATTCAACAAATTTCAAGGGAAAGAGAAAGGCATGAGTGTGGATCTTGGTGATGATGCTACTTATCCTATGAGAGGAGTTAGCTCCGTTTCCTTCCAGATGCCTTTAGGTGATGTTCTTGATTTGAGTGATTCTCTATTTGTTCCCAATTTGAAGAAGAATCTTCTTTATGTGTCTTATATGGTAGAAGTACAGTGGATAGTTGCATTTGAGGCCATCAGTTATTGTAGTATCGCTAGTCCGAGGAATTTTGTTAGGCAGGTGAGAGAGGGTAGCCTTTACAGGTTACTTGTTGATCCAGTGGCACTTGTACATTCCAGTGAGAGGCTAGATAAGCCTTCTAATTTTGAGAAGGCTCGAGGGAAAGTAGAAGCGCCCAAATTTTCTATGAGGGAGAGAATACCTCCTAGGAGATATGCTAGTCATATTGCATTGGTTTCTTCCATCCATCAACCTTCCAGTTGTCCAAAGGAGGATAGGTGTGATACCTTGATGGAGGATGATGTTGATGTTGATTCCAGGTTTGCAGTTGATGGGAGTATTGCATAGTACAGGGACAAGCTTGTTGGATTCTCTCAAACAGAGGGAGTTGACCATGATGTTACTCTTCCTTTAAAATTCTTTCAGGATGAGGGAGTTGACCTAGTTCAAGTTGTTTCAATTGTTGGAAGATATGAGTTGCATGAGAGGGATTCTCATGTTCACAAGTTGTTGACATCCTCAAATGGGTTGTTATCACGATATCACGAAACTTGAACACATAAACAAAACCAAGATAACTCGAGAGCTCTTAGTATTGCATTGCTTAAATGAGAAGTCAAATCCTTCTTATAAAGAGTTACAAGCTAGTCAAGTCAATCCACTTTACAAATGTGGAATAGATCCAAAAACACACTAAAGTGAAACAAAACATAAAACAGTGATATAACCTAATGTCAACATAATTTTATTAATGTCTGTGTCTAATGTCTAACTGACCATTATTCTAATCTAACACTTACCTTAACACCCTTCCTTAATGGTCAATCTACTAACTACACCAAGCTTATCTTGAAATTTTACATATTTTTCAATACCCAAAGACTTGGTAAAAATGTCGACAGTTTGGTCCTCTATGGGGCAATACTGTAACTCAATAGATCTATCCTCTACAAGTTGTTTGATGACATAACAATGCATTTCAACATGCTTGGTACACTCATTGAAGATTGGATTCTTGGCTAGTTTGACCATCCCTTGATTGTCACAGAATAAGGGTGTCGGCTATGTATGTTGCATCTTCATGTCTAAAAGCATCCTCTTGAGCCAAACTGTTTCACATGCTCCTCAATATTCTACTTCAATCCATGAAAAGGCTACCACATAATGCTTCTTGCTAGTCCATGTGACTACACCCATGCCAAGGCTAAAAACATATCCAGAGGTCGAGTTTCTGTAATCCACGGAACCTGCCCAATTTGAATCTATATAACCACATTGAATAGGATCTTTGTTTCTACTGTACAAAATGCCAAAGACAAGTATCCCTTTCATATATGTCAATAACCTCTTCAATGCATTCCAATGTTCTACTTTTGTCGTTGTCGTGAATCTGGAAATGAAGCTGACAATGTAGTTCAAATGTGACTATAAAGTATGTCAAGCTCCTCACTAGTTGCCTATAGACTAGCTCATTCACTTCCTTCTCAACCCTTTCTCCATAGGTGCAGACAAGATTTTGCAATCTGTCATTCTAAACCTGTCAAACAAACTCTTGGCATATTTTCTTTGTGAGACAAAAGTGCAACTACATGTATGCCAAACTTCTACACCTAGGCAATAATGTAGGAGGCCTAGATCAATCATGTCAAAAGCTTTACTCATATTAGATTTGTTTTGTTCAATAGCACTTGCCTCACTACCTGTAATAACGATGCCATCTACATAAATGACCAGTAGAATGATATCATTACCAATGCTTTTGAAGTATAGATTGGAATCTGAAGGACTCTGCCAGAAGCTTGCTCACCCAAGTACTTGTCAATTTTAATTTACCATGCCCTGGGTGCCTTCTTTAGGCCATATACAATTTTTTTCATTCTACACAAGAGGCTCCTTCCCTGGAACTTGAAAACCCTATGGTTGATACATGTAGACTTCTTCCTCTAAGTCTCCCTTGAGGAAGGCACTCTGAACATCCATCTGATGCACCTTCTAGCCAAATTGTGTTGCCATGACTAGAACTAATCGAATGGTGCTCATCTTTGTTGTAGGAGAAAAGGTCTCCTCGTAGTCGATGCCCTCTCTCTGTGAGAACCCTTTTGCAACCAATCATGCCTTGTACTTGTCAAGTGTGCAATCTACCTTGTGCTTGACCTTGTACACCCATTTACAACCAATGGGCTTCTTCCCTGGTGGAAGATCTGAGATCCCAAGTATGATTTTCATTATACTCTCATGTTCCATTTCTATGGCCTTCTCCCATTAAGTTTTTACTATTGCCTCCTTGAACACCTATGGCTCATAAACTCCCTAAACATTGGCTATCAAAGCAAAGTTGATCGTGTTCTTCTTGCTCTTGCCTCTTGATGATCTTCTCTCAATCATTTCACCCACCTGAACATCTCCAATGGTGTTGTGCCACCACTTTGGCCTCTTATTGTCATCCTCCTCACCCAAATTAGTGTTGTCACTATGACTTGGGATACTTGTACTTATGTCATCCAAATGTTGATTTGGGTTGTCTACATTAGAGTCTGGAAACATTACTAGCTTGAGAGACTCCTCATGCTTAGAATCTTTCCCCCCTTCAAGTGGAGCTACCTAAAGCTGGACACTTGAATCCTTAGCCACAATGGATTGCTTTTCAGTAATTTTGATCTCTGCAAAAGTCTTGAAAGGCACCACTTCTTCAACAACTAGTTGATGTCAACATCAAACAACCTTTATGCTTTGTGATTGTCGATGTACCCTATGATTATCAGTTTCTTTCTCTTAGTGTCTAATTTGGTTCTTTTCTCATCTGTAATCCAGACATATGAAATAGAACTGAGACCTTAAGATGATTGACTTTGGGCTTCCTCCCAAACCATGTTTCCTCTAGGGACTTCTACTTCACCACCATCGTTGGAGATCTATTCAACAAATATACTACTATAAACCAGTGTTACCAGAACCGGTAAAACCGGTCGGTCTGACCGGTTCACAGACCCCACCGGTCCGAACTGCCCCTCCAAACCGCTTTTGACCAATTCCGTACGGAACCGGTTTTTTTGCCCAAACCGACCGGTTTTTTCTCTGACCGGTTTTTTTCTCAGAGTCTTGATGCTTGCTTAATCCTATAGTTGTACTATGCAATAGTAACTTGTGGGCAGTCTGATTAGACATCTCCACATGCAACTGTTGATGAGCACTCCCAATTCACTCCAATGACATTCAAGCCTAACAAACAGTGGCATTGTTTCATTTGAAGTCTGCAATTATCAGTTGTAATATTGGGTAACAGTAGCTTTGAAAACACATACGTAGTGGCATATTTCATTGTGGGCATTCACATAAATTATCAATTTCTTCTTGCTCATGGATGATAATTCATTATGAACACGTTTTCAGCATTTGAGTCTGATTTTTGGGTTAATCTCAGCATTTATGTGTTTGGTAAATAAAGAAATCTCTTGATTCCAACTTAGCTACAAACATTGCACAAGCATATGACACAATTCATTAAAGGGTTTGTTCAAATCTAAGTGGTTAAATACACCTTGCACGATTTACTTACCTTTATTTCTCAAGGTATAAAATTAACAATGACCACTAAGTCTTTGTTTAAACTAAGTTAGACCACCAAGCATCAAGCAAAATTATCATCCAACCAAGGAAAAGTGAGACTCCCCCAACCAAATACCTCCATCAAATGATATGATTCCATGAAGAGAAGGGGCTCCATGAAGATGAATCCCCCAAGTCAATCCAATAGCTCCAAGGAACCAGCAGCAAATTTCCATTGATGTGATGAAAATCACAAAGTGGAACTTGTAACACTCCAAACTCCTTCATTCTACAATAGGATACAAAAGGCTAGATTTGGCATGAGGAGAATCCTTTGGGAGGGGGAGGGGGGAAAATAAGTTTACATTACATTCCTAAGTATACATTCCCCCACTCCCATTTTGATGGATGCACATGAATATGTATTTTTTTTTCAAAATTTGAATATTTTATGTATTTTTAGTGACCGGTTTTTTTCCAGTTCTGGTTTGGTTCCGGTTTTTTGGGTCGACCGGTTCAACAACCGGTCCGGTTCTAGTAACAGTGCCTCGGCCCAAAACCTATTTAGGACACACCTGTTCTCCATAATGCACTTGGTCATCTCTATGATAGTGAAGTTTTGCCTCTCCACCACTAAATTTTGTTATGGATTGTAGGGTGTAGTGAACTATATTTTTATCCCATGCTTACCACAAAAGTTATTGAATTCTTTGGAACAAAAATCTCCATCATTATCAAACCTAAGAGTGGCAATGTGACAACCTGACTCTTTTTCCACTAACACTTTAAAATTTTGAAATACATTAAACACTTCATATTTCAATTTCAAAAAATACACCAACTTTTTCCTACTATAGACATCAACAAAAATAAGGAAATACTTAGCACTGATAAGGGATGTCATGTTTATTGGTCCACAAACATCTACATGAACCAGTTGAAGGACCCAAATTGCTCTCCAAGCCTTTTCCTTTATCAAATGGAGCTATATGTTGCTTCCCAACCTAGAAAGCTCCGCAAACACCCTATATATATTCTCAAATGACAAGAAGTCCATCTACCAAATTCTCTCGAGCCAACGAAGAGAGGTTAGGTCAAATTTAGGTGCCCATACCATTGGTGCCAAAGTGTATTTACTATTGATGTTCAACACACTCTTAGCTACCAATGCATGCTCCTTGCCTTGTCCAAAGTTAACCAGTATGAACAGTCCATGATCCTCCACACCAAGAGAAATAGTCCTCTTGGTCTCTTTGTCAACTATGTAGCATTTGTGATTGCTAAATTTGACATCTAAATGGGGGTAGTGCCTCATAATCTAACTAACTGAGAGTAGATTAAGCTCCATGTGTGGCACATAGTACACCTTGAAGGAAATCAACATGGTCGCTCCAAAGGAAATCTACACGTTCCCTTTGCCTATCACTGTGAACTCTTCCCCACCATAGAAGATCATTGAATCCTTGGAGGAACAAGCAATGTACCCAGTGAACCAGTACTGTTTGTCGGTGAAGTGTCATGATGCACCTAAATCTATGTACCAAGCAGATGACTTGGGTTGATCTGCTTGTTTCTTGCCCATGAACGCATAGAAAGTTGACTCCTCTATATGCTTTACAACATGAGCCTTTTGTTGAGGCCCCCCTAGTTGGTTTCCTAATCAACTAACCTCAATCTATAGTGCTTCTTCATATGGCCCACCTTGCCACAGTAGTGATGTGATGTTCTTCATACTTTTCATTGCATATTCACCACCCTTGACCTTCTCTGCCCATTCGCCTTTGCCCATCACATTGGTTGCAAAGGCTTGTTCCATACCCTCGGGCCTCTACCTCACTTCTACTACCAAATTGTTTCTTCCATTTGTCCTCTTGGAATAGCTATTGCATAGATCTTCAAACTTGAGGTCAACATTCATAGCAGTGATGTTGAAGGTCTCAATAAAGTTCCCATAAGCATGTGGTAAGCTTTTCAGTGCAATTACAAGCAATGTTGATAACATCGGCAATTTTTCGTCGATGTGGCGAAAAATTGCGACTTTTTCAGGCCACTTTTTCAGCCCGAAAAAAAAATCGCAATTTTTTTAAAAACTAGACATCACGATATGTCATAAAAAATCACATTTTTTTACCGAAATTTCACACCACGATCGAAAAAACCATCAGCAAGTGAAAATCGTGAAGGTTAAAGCGATTTTTGAGTTTGTTTTTCTTCATTTGTGTTTTTTGGTTGTTAGAGAAGGACGAGGGCTTGTGGTCATCATCACTCATTGTAGAGATAGCTAAACAACCATCATCATCACCATCAAGGATTTTTTAGTGGAGCAAGGGTTCAATTTCATTTTCCAACTGGTGTTGGATCTTCCATTCATAGGTATGTATTTAAATCCCACCATGTTGATGCTATTTTTTCATAGATTTATGCATGTTTGCTTGCCTCTTTGCTTGCCTACATTTCGCTTCTTTTTTTTGTCATTTTGCCAAATTTTCATGCCCATAAAACAATGTAAGGGTTTTTTTTAATGGCACAGCAAACCTGATTTTAATTTTTTATCCACCCTCTTATTGTCATTTTTCATTGCTAATAATCTAATCTAGAGGTCTGACTTTTTAAACCAACAGGTGTTAATTTTTTTCTACTGAGGTTTAATGTCATTTTCTTGTGTTTTTGGTGCCTTAGGTTTGAATTTTGAAGCTGTCCATTTCCATAGAAAATATGCCTAAGGCTTTCGACCCGTTTTGGCAGTATGGGAAACTTGAAGATGGGACAAACCGGCAATGATTAAGTTGCAAATTGTGTGGGCAGCATATGACGAGAGGGATTAGCAGGTTCAAATACCATTTGGATAAACTCCCCGGGCATGATGTTGGGATCTGTCCTCAAGTTGGCCCAAAGGTTATGAGAGTTGTGCATGATTCAATTCATGCAAAGGATAGAAATAAATAAGAGGCAACCGCAAATGAGGCCTAACGTGCAATTAGAAGTTCATGGCTATCTAACATTGAGGGTAGTGAGAGGGGCTCCATGGATTCACCTACTGAGAGGTCCTCATCTTTTAAGTTTCCAGTGTCCACGAACCAGAGCTGGGGCACAACCTTCCATCATGTCGGTGATAAAAAAAAGGGAGAACGCAGAAGCAGACAAGGTTATGGGGAAGTGTCTTTTTTGGAGTGACTTACCTCTCAACATCAGCAAAAACAATCCATTTTGGCAACTAATGTGTGATGTCATTGTTGTTGTTGGCCCAAAGTATAAAAGCACTACATATGAGGATTTGTGGGAGGCAATTCTTCAAGCAAAAAAGGAGGACATTAACTCTAAATTGGCAGAGTTGAAGCAGTCATGGGAGGTCTCTGAATGCGTAGTGATGTCTGATGGTTGGACAGATAGGAACGGTGGGACCCTTCTCAATTTCTTGGTACATTGTTTTGAAGGTACCATTTTATCAAATCAGTAATGCATCGACACATGTAAAAGATGCAGCATTGTTATATGAGTTGATGGATGGGTTCATCGAGAAGATTGGTTTGCATAATATGGTGCAAATCATAATAGATAATGCACCTAATTATGTGGTTCCTGGTAGGAAAAAATGAAGAGGCACCGCTCATTGTTCTGGACTCCATGCCTGCACATTGTATTGATTTGATGCACGAGCATATGGGGAAAATTTCCTTCATCGAGGAGGTGATTGATCAGGCTAGGAGCATCCCCAAGTTCATATATAACCATGCTTTCGCTCTTAGCCTCATGAAGAGATGCACCAAAAACAAGGAGTTGCAACGTCCTGCAATCACACGTTTTGCCCCCAACTTCATTACTCTTCAATCTTTGCTTCAATGTCAGTTTGAGTTGAAGCAAATGTTTGTTTGTGATCAGTGGCATGATTGTACATGTGATGTCCCGTCCCCAAGATTAGGCCAGCAGGGAGTGACTTAGTAGTCTATATGTTCCCGTAGACTATAGTCAGGCACAAACAGGGAACCAGATGGAGAAATAAGGAGGAATTAAGGCTAAACGATAAATCAAGCCAAAATACTTAGGAAAAGTCACTTAAGCCTAAGTCAACGGAGAATTAGAATGAAAAGGTGATAAGGGGGCGACTTAATTGACAAATAAATCACTTAGGAGGAAAGGCGCCTAGGTTAAGTGATGTCAACGAAGAATTAG
>SNQJ01S0008570.1:94042-187606 GCA_010110895.2 Picea sitchensis | reverse complement strand
CCCTCCACCACCATCGTGGTCTCTTTTCTGCACATCCCCTCTCAGCAGTTCTGCAATAATTTCAAACTGTTATTTACATTCATTGACTTCTTCCTGCAGGTCCATTTACATCACATATTCATATTTATGAGTTTTGCCATAGTTCTTGGCCAGTTTAGTTATATTTACAATCCGGGGGAAACAGGGTGTTACAATACCTCATTAAACATTTAGGTATTTATTATGAAAGCATTTGTACAATATTTAATACCTCATTTACATATTTATTATGTAAGCATATGACAAAGTAAGCAACGACAACCAAGTTTATGAATGATAGTTGACAGGAGCAAGGAGCCTAGAGATCTACATTCTTTAAAAACTCAAGTTGCACTCATAGTAAGTTGGAAAATCATGAGATAAGGTAAAAATGAAACAACAATGAATTTTACAAGTTTATGATTGATCGTTGACAGGAGCAAGAAGCCTAGAGATCTACATTCTTTCAAAAAACAAGTTGCACTTGTAGTAAGTTGGAAAATCATGAGATAATGTAAAAATGAAACAACAATGAATTTTATGAATGATAGTTGACATGGGTAAGAATCCCAAAGATGCATATCCTATTAAGAAACAAGTTACACACGTAGTAAGTTGGAAAATTATGAAACAAGATAAAAATGAAAGATGGCATCCAATCAAATCCTTTCAAGGTGTCAAGTGTTCTCATTCTGTAATACCTATCCATGAGATTCTATGAAGTAGTATTTGTTAATTTATACACATATGCATTAAAATATTTGATGCAAACAAAACATTTCTCTTTAAATGGAATCGCATAAACATAACAAAATACGTACTAAGAAAATAAATCCTCCTTGGTTTGTTGAAGTTGATCATTTGTAATGTAGTCCAACAAATAGTAGGAAGATGCTTCCAAGCATTCCTTTCTCACTTGTACAAAGTAAAACAACATAATTATCCTCCCAACCAATTAGGAGCCTAGCCGAATTCCTATCTCCAAGAAACCTTTCAGTCTCTAGGTCCTCCATGCCCGTGACTCCAAGAACAACAATGCATCTATGCTCGCTTTCCTATGAGAAGATAATCGCAAGAAATATCCAAACTCTCCACATACTCCAACCTCCCAACTTCCATTTTATGTCTTCGAACCCTTTTCCCATTTTTCGTCCCCCTCTTATCTCAATTGTTCTTTCCCAAAAAGTTAAGATAAACATTAAAATATAAAATGATTTATATAAAATAATATTAAATAGAATGCAAAGTCATTTAACATGACAAATGTCCCCAAAACTTATGACAACTCACCATTCCCAATTAAATCATCATACCAACCAACAATCAAAGTTAATAAATGTATCTAATGCTACCTTATGTTTATGAAATATTAGTAAAATAATCAATGAACTTATCTAATGCTATTAAGTAAGTAATATAACAATTGAACCAATCATTAAACTCAATAGTTAATAATCTAATTTAGTAAGTAAGACATTAACTAATTGTACTAGTGTGCATGTGTAGGGCATGTATGTTTAGTTAGCGAACACATAACATGCACATGTACTAATGATAAACAATCAATGCCTCAAGTGCATAGTTCATGTATGATCACAACAAGACATGTAGGACAACAAATCAAGTAAATGCATCATTTAATAAGATTAACTAAAAAAATTACAATAATTCACCGATATTTAATCATCACACTTAAAATATAAAAAGGGAATCAAATTGAGTGTTTTGGAACCAAGTGAGAAAACTAGAGTGCCGCATCTAATTCCCAAGCAGTATTCTCAACTAGCATTGAACCATTATTCCTTCCTAACCTACTTCCATAGTCTATTCTATCCTTTCCTCTCTTGGACTAAGTTGGAGCGTCAACTATATTGACCTAACTCCTGATAGAACCTATAAGGAGAAGTGTCAAACATCTTAACCAAGCTTCCCTAGCAAGCAATTGGTAGTCACCATCACACGTATAGGGGAGCGTAGTTTAACATAGCTTTCCCATGACTCTAGGTTTCAGAGGATACACGGTGGGCAATGCCTCCACCCGTCCTAATAGAACTAGGGTCAACACCCTATATTGAGCCATACAATGCAACTATTGTTCTTAGAGTCACGTCATCAAACAATCAATTTGGGCAAGTTGTGCTTCTTGTCAAAACCACGCTTACCATAGATCATGGCAATATTTGAAATCATAAGTAAAACTTATAGTACACACAACCTTCTTGATGTCTACAACATCCATGTTACCTTAGCACTACAACCATTTGGCTAGTACATAGCTCATCAACCTATAGGTTAGCTCACCAATACGCATATTCGTGCACATACATCACAAATTTTCATATGAGAATCCATATTTGTATTGAGATTAAATTAAAAATGTATACTTATTTCCACCATGCTTCACATTTGTTATACATTCACAACATAATTTTGAACTAGTATCCATGTATTGAAATTCCACATTTAAATTAACATGTTTAAATAGATCACATGACTATCATCATAATGAACATATAACCGCAACAATAATATGTTACACATAAATAGGTCCAGATATACACATCTCAAATGCCTATATCAGGTTGATTTTAAGGTTTTGGTTAGCAACATTACGAGGTTGTTAAGGTGATGGTAAACGGATGTAATTTGAGCACCCCCCAAAAAGGGTCCCACGGGTAGCACCACTTTTTGATATGGGGGTAAATATAGTTACTAAATTCGACCTCTAAAAAAATGAGAACTCTGGAATAGTCTCATGAAGTTGGTAACTATGTTTCAAATATGCTTCCATCATATGTGGAGAACAATTCACATAAAAAATTATTGAGGATGATACAAAATTGAAGATGATATAAAATTTCGACACATAAAGTAAACAACAAGGAAAAAAAGATTAGACTTTTACACTACAGTGACAAATGCAATCGAGCAATTGCTATCTTCACTACCTTTTTTGTCTGATGAAATTCACAACTCGAGGAAACCCATTGGGTGCTTCCCCTCATTCTGAGGATGGTAGCCAGGGTAAGCCAACTAGTTGCAATTTTGGTGACCTAGCTTGGTGAGGACATCGAGTGAGGCCCACAATATTCACAAAGGCAATGAGCCCGAGGATTTGACTTCGCAACCTCCTACTTATAATTCACAACACTCAACTACTAGAGTTAACCCACCAATATAAATCAGTATCTATAATAGAGATTAATAATTTAAGAGACACTAAACAAAGCTAAACAACTACCCAAACACTACAACAAATCCCTATGATTTGCTCCCTTTTTTGCTTTCAAAGTTGGTTTTAGTGTATTTTTCTTCAATTTTTTGAACAAGTCAACACTATTTATCGGGATGGAGCTATTCATGGCATTTTTTGCGCCAAAAAAAAAATAGGCGCTAATAGCGTAGGAAATTGTGCCCCATTTAGCCCCAGAAATTGCACCCCATTTAGCGCCAGAAATAACACCCCGTTTAGCACATGATTTAGCACCCCAGTTAGCATCAAAAATTTCACCATAAGTAGCGCCGAATTTAGAGTCGGATGTATTCAGATTAGCCTAAATAGTTAATTAGTTGAGGTGTTCGGGATTAAGTGTATAGGGGCTTTGAGAATTATGGGATTTAGGGATTTGGGGTACATGGATTAAGAGTTAATGGATTAGGCATTAGGTTTTAAGGGATTAGGGGTCAAGAGCTAAGGGATTTGGCACTTACGGGTTAGGTAGTTTAATGGTTAATGGATTAGGGATTATGGGCTAGGGGATTAATGTTTAAGTGCTTAATGCATAGGGGTTTATGGATTAAGGGATTACGGATTAGTGAGAAGTGTTTAAGGGTCGATGGTGTTGGCACCAAGCCGAAGTGGAAAGAAGGAGGATCGTGAGAAAGAAAGCATGCAGAAACGGAAGTAACAACTAGAAGGTAACAGCACACGTGCATGCAAGAAAGCCTGCACAAGGAAAACGACAGTTGGAAGAAGAACAACATGCGTGCATGGGAGAAAGACCTAATGTCGGTAGGGTTAGGGTTTTGGTAATACATTGTAAATTGTTGAAGAGGCCGATATATATAAATAGAGATACACAAGTATCATAGAGAGGTTGATTCGCTTTTGTATTAGTTCAGTTTTTGCAATACTCTATTGTAGCTAGATATGAGTCGATGTGTTATGTAATATGGTCATGGACCAAGTTTGTAAGTTATTGAGATAGAAAAGAGGAGAGGAGGAAGATGTGAGGATTAGATCGCAGGTTGTGGAGCCTGGTGCGATCTAGTTCGCCTCATACGGATCTTACCCATCAAAGGAAACTGTAAGCACGCGGCACTGGAGATGGAGAACTATCATAATAAAAGAGCCAAGAGCCAAATCTTTGTGGACGTAGCCCAAGAGGGGGTGAACCACGGTAATATATGTGTAATGTGATGAATGCATGTACCTCTTTGCTTCTTTCAACAGTTCATTGTTATACTTAATCAATGAGTTAATATATTGTTATGAATTACGATTATGTTGTTTGGGAATTAAACTGTGAAATGGAAATGTGATAGGCTCTGGTTAATAAACCCCTATATCATACTCAATCCTAGGATGTAAACACCTGAGTCTTACAGCCACCCATTTAGAGCTATCTCGGGTGAGACTGTGCAGTACATTCTATGTATTGTGTTGCCTTCTGGTTTACGAGGAGGGATGATAGTTTTAGAGGCTTTGTTGGAAATTCGAAAGACATAAACCCTAGGTCAATAACTCAGACAGTAGAAGAGAGTGGTTTAAAGCCAACAAATGGTTATGTTGTCGTGTTAGAAGGAACAAGAGAGGACTAAGTAGACGAGATAGATTGCACGAGAAAAGAACAAGCGGAACAAGAAGACCAATGAGCTATTAGAAGGGAATGTTGAGACCGTGGAACCCCATGAAAGCAGAAATCGAAAGTTGGTTGAGAACCAAAGAGCTAGAGTTTTCCCAACAAGACAATAGAAACCCTAGACTCACACCTTGCAAATATTTGGATAAATATGTATTTATTGATTTACATGAAGTCTTTTTCTRTGATTTTCTGCATCTACTATAGGAGTGGATACTAAGGTTGAAGGATAACCATGCGACAAACCGGGTTCGACAACTAGAGTGGACCCCAGTACAGATTGAGCAGTTACAGTAGGTGAACAACAAATTCACCTGTGCAGTAGACTTTTGGTTTGACGGTATTATGGCAAGCTTCATCACCGAATTTGCAGTCGACACAGCAAAGTCATACAACGCAGCAGAGCAAGAATTTATAAGTGGACCTCCAGGAAGGTACGTTCAATCTTTGTATACTTCTATTAAGATATTGCTATATAACAAAGGTGTGATGACAATGGAATCAGACAATTAAACTTCCCTGCGTGCATAGGGGAAGGGGGAAAGCACTGATAGAGAGAGGATAAATGGAAGGAGGTGAGGATAAAGGCAAGAAGGAGGAGGAACCCTTAGACCTGATCATGATGGATGATGACCAGTGCAAGTGGATCTTGGCGTCATCGGGAATGATGCGTAGCAGAGTACCCTACCAATATAAGGTGAATACCAAGAAGAGAGTCGTAGCCGCGAGGGAGGGCTTGGCGAGCGATGAGGAAGAGGTAGAGGATCTCCATGCTGTGGAGAAGATTGAGGAAATCCTATGCGCAACATACGAGAGGAAGACAAGAGGCCCAATAACGAGAGGCGAAGACAGCCATCCTATCCATATTAATGTCAGTGTGGAACCCACAAACCCATGTGCGACTAATACACCAAAGAGAACACCATTGTTTAGACAACCGAAGTTCGGAGGAAGCCCGATAGCAAGAAGTACATCTACACTAGGAGCAACAACTGGAGGAACCAGTTCCGGCAACACTAGTCAAGTATCTACACCATGCAGAGGAGGTAGTAGATCAGTATTCAGAATGGCAGGACACGATCCCACTATCAGATTACTAGAATTTCAAGGAGAAGCAGCAGAAGACCCTAAGAAGCATTTGTTCATTTGTGCAAAGATCTAGGAGGAAAAACATATCACTGATGAAAATACCAAACTCGCACAACTAGCGATTACGCTAAGAGACCGCACACTAGATTGGTACATGAGTCTAGACATGAAAAGTGCCCCTGGGACGACGAGGACACTGGCAGACATTAAGAAGCTATTGATTAATGAGTTATAGAAGTCAAGCTCAGAGGATCAGTACATGAATGAGATGATTGAAATACGACAGAAACCAAGAGAATTGGTATGGGAGATCGATCAGAGGTTCAAGCGACTAAAAGGAAAACTAAAATACCTTATGACCAAGATGCAGCATCGGCACTTGTTTGTTAACTCACTACTCCCACACTTAAAATATCCCCTATGAAAACAGAAATTTCAAACGCAGGCAGAGACTCTGCATGCAGCCTTGCAACTGGAAGAGAACCAATACCAATAGGCGGACCCATCTATTGACGAGTTGAAGGAGGATTTGAAAAATCTAACATTTCAACTGAACTAGAAGAAGAACAAGGACAAACGAGAAGTTGTTTGGTGCACTGCATGTAGGACGAAAGGACACCACAAGAACGAATGCCCAAGATTCACGTAGTATATGGAAACAGGTATGCCAAATCTGCTACCACAAGGAGGGTTATGGTGCGAAATATGCAAGAAACCGGGTCACGACCCTTATCACTGCACAATGATGCAGAAATACCAAACAGTTCCGAAGAATTCATATTGCACCTTTTGTAAGTCAGTAGGCCACGATGACAAAGATTTCAGAACTATGGAGCTGATGCGGGAAAGAACATCAGATGCATACCGGGAACAGGCTGAAATGATGACTAGGCAAGCCGCGCCATAGTTCAATCAAACCCTAGCTCCATACAACATTGCCCAGTAGTAGTATAATATTGCGCAACAACCATACAATAACGTGCAACCGCAGTATAACCCGGCATAGCCCTAGTACAATATCGTGCAGTATAATCAGGCACCACCGTACAATGTGCCAAGAGGTGACCGAATAGGCTACCGAGGAGGAGGATGAACCAGAGGAGGTTTCGGACGTGGTAGAGGACCTGTCACATGTCACAATTTTCAGCAATTGGAACATTACGCACGAGAATGTCCACTTCCACCAACAACTTGTATGTATTGTCGTGCATTGGACCACGATACAGAGGAATGTCCGAAACTATTGGTAAAGATCCAGGAAAAGAGGAATCAGAACAATCAGAATGTCCAGTGGATTTCATCCGAAGCTAGGGATGACAGACGAAACATCAATATAGTCACTCGTGGAGGAACGAAAACAGGAAGTGATGCAGTTCGATAGGAACCAACACAGAACCAATGGATAAAGAAGAAGACTGAACCAGGAAAGCAGTTCGACGCACCAAAAGAAAATGAGACTTTTAAGGAAGCTAGATAAGAATTCCATAAGGAGGACACAGCGTCGACTTCAACTGCGCAACCATTCAAGGAAGCCCCAGAATATGATATGCCGCCATCATTGGATCATACCAACAGAATGTAGCCCAAAGGACAAGTAAGTACAATCAAAGGCTTTTTGAAATCATGCGTAAAATTATTAAGTGATCATTCATCTGTGAAAATATTGCAAAACATACTAGAGAAATGTAGCAGTGAGACAGAAGAGAAGCTAGAACCAAAAACTGTCAATTACCTACACAAAAGAAGAAGAACAAGTAGGGAATTTAGACTAAATGCTAACATTGGGGATTTCAATATGGGAGACATTATGCTAGACCTAGGATCCGAAGTGAATGTGCTACCCAAGAAGACCTGGCAATGCATGGGAGAGCCAACACTGGGATACTCAAATGTCCAATTAAAACTAGCAAACCAGCATAGAGTCCTACCAATAGGCATAATGAAAGGAGTAACAGTAGACCTCGATGGAGTGCGCACTAAAGCAGACTTTGAAGTCATTGAAATAGTAGACGACACAATACCTTACCCGGTACTACTTGGTCTAGATTGGGCATTTGACAACCAGACCATAATCAATTTGAAAACTAGGAAAATGACATTTGAATCCGGAGAATACAGGGTCATAGCACCACTAGATCCATCGGAAGGGGAGAGGTTCATAGAACCCACTTGCCTGGACTTAGAGGAGATCATCCAGTTGTACAAAATGACTGCGCACGATGAGGATTATGTAAACCCAACTACATACGGGATACTCAGTTGGTGGAGCATTACTTCATGCACAACAGACTCAGACACCAGGTTAGAAAACTAGCAGCAGAGACTACACGAAGTATCCATGCGAAGATGTGAAAGAATAGATTGTGCAGTAAGATGGGTAGGCACAGAAATCAGAGAAGCACCCAGCTTCCACAGGCTAATTGATTTGGAAACATTCTTGACACAATATGAAGACGAAGTATTAGAGAACCAGCGACTGTCATCACTTGACTTGGCATTCAAGGCCACACCCACAAGACGGTGGGGCCCGCATAAAGAGACCATCACAGACTAGTATCAATGTAAGTGCTTACTGCGTATAAGGTTTGGCGTAGAACATGAATACAACAAATAGCAGCAATACCAAGGACAAGAGGCACTAGCATAACACTTGGCGCAGTGCAAAAAGATGTGGAAATGACGCCAGCGGAGGAATGGCCTCATCACTTCATACATACTTTAGAGGGCATACCAACAAACTAGTACACAGACCAGGAATTGCGCAAAGGAACTACAATATGGAGGATGTTGCAATAGAACTTCACAATCACTTTCTCATTCGAGCATGAGAACCCCAACATAGATGCAACTCTCAAACGAATTAGAGGAGTAATATTCATTCAAGAACCGGAAATAGAATTTATCACAGAAGAGCAACAACGGAATAAACAGACAGTCAAGGAACTATTGTCATGTTATCATGTATAGGAGCAAGAACCAGATGAAGATGACCCACGCGACATTCAGATCGAAGAAATAGAAGGTGAAAGAGATGTGGAAGGACCACCCATAGAATCAGAAGTCATTACCACGCCAATCAAGGTAAAGAAAGTTAACATCAGGATAGATGAACAACCCAAAATGGACAGCATTGGAGACTACTAAGATGAGCAAACAATAGCAAGCATCACAAAATTGTTGCGTGAATATAGCGACCTTTTTCCCACAACATTTACAGAGATGAAAGGTATAGCAGGAGAACTGGGAGAAATGAAGATACCACTCATACCTGAAGCGAGACCTATAAGACAGCGACCCTATAGACTGAACCCCATATATAAACAAAAAGTGAAATATGAGATTGATAGGATGCTTGAAGCTGGCATCATCGAACCAGTTGAAGAATCAGAATGGATAAGTCTGATGGTAGTACGGGACAAGAAACAAGGAAGAGGGATTAGGATATGCATTGACTTGAGGAAGTTGAACGATGCATGCCTACACGACCCATTCCCTACAATGTTCACGGATGAAGTGTTAGAGAATGTGGGGGGACATGAAGCTTACTCATTCACTGATGGATTCTCAGGCTACCATCAGATTAAGATAGCACAGGAGGATAGATGATCAGAATCTGAACCAGGGGTCAAAATTTAGCCCAAAAATGAAAGTGTTCAAAATTGCCTCAAAACGAACAGGTGCGTAGCCCTCATCGTCACGACCCAATGCACTTTGAACGGAGTCAAACGAACATCGGATGAGTGAGATATCGCATTCTGTTCGATTGGCCAAATAGGCAAAAAACGTTGAATGTATAGTCCGTACATGTTGACGTGGCAAGGTACGACTCACATGTGGCAGGTGACGTGGCATGATGCTGACATGGCAGGAGCTGAGTTGGAAGATGATGTGTCAAGCGTTGATTTGGCAGAAGTGGACGAATTAGATTTGGACATGTGGCATGTTGATGGGCCAATAGAGTGGTGCCACATGGCCCAGGCATGGGCTGCCATGTGGCACCATGTTGTAGGGTAAAATTTTATGGAGTCCATGGATATCGAATCCCAGACCTCCTCCACCAATCAAACGCTTTAGCAAAGGCCGCCTTTCCAACGCATCACCCAAATGTTTCTTGACGATATACCTTTCAAATTTTATTTAAATTTAAAACCCGTTTTGATATGGTAAAATTTTAAGGAGTCCGTGGGATTCAAACCCCGGACCTTCAATATACTATGCAAGAGCTTTGACGAAGGCCACCCAACCGACGCGCCACCATATGTTCTTTGTTATATATGTGAGGACACTTTAATTTAAAGTTAAAGTTTGGTGTATTTTGGGCGCGTCCGAGCTGGGGCTTAGCCCCAGCCCCTGATTTTAACACTCATTCCCATACGACCACACCACAACGGAGTATATGCGCAAGGTTTTTCAGATGGTCAGTGCTTTATGCGCTTGACACTTGTCACGCACACAATGAATCTTGCAATGAGGGCCTAACTTTGTGTTGGGACGTGGCCATATGGTCCCCATGCGCCCAACACCTCCGACTTTGGGGGCCCTAATTTCGTTAACGGTGCAACAATTTGGCACATTTTGTGGGCATGTGTGCATGTACTGGGTTTAGGCACGGGAAACGCCCAGAAGCCAGGTTACTCACACAGGAGGTGCGAATTGGCGAACCAGAGACAACAAGCTGGAAGAAGGAAAAATGGCAGGAGGCTTAACTTCTTCATCTTTTGGCCAAATGAGGTGCCGAAAAAGCCCAGCTAGGGGTTTTTGGATGTTTTGAATCCATTGGCACTATTTTCAAAGCATTTTGGAGACTTATTTTGCAGGTTTTTCTACCTTGAAGTTTCAGGAGCTCCAGGGAGCTTAGGGCCACCATTGAAGGAGGCCATGCTCAGATGAGCCCAAGTCTATTTTCTGTGACTTAATAGTCTTTTTTGACTAATTTTTATGCTATAAACACATTGGGATAGGTTTCAGAGGCATTTGAGGACTTTTACAGGTGTTTTTTCCACAAGTAATCTCAGGGAAGCTCAAGGCCACATGTAGAAGAGGTCATGCCCGGATGAGCCATTGTCCGTTTTTAGAGTTCTATTAGTCATTTTTGGGGTTTTTATGTATTCTGAACCCAATGGTACAATCAGTAAATCCATTGGAGTTGAGAAGAAGCTTGTAAAATAATCTTTGACAAACTAATCCCAGAGAGCCTAGTCCATTGATGGAGGCTAAAGGAGATGTAGCCCAATTGGGGGTGAACTCCTTTATCATCTTGTTATTGTTGTGAGTTTGTTGGTTATATTTGTTGCACTTATGTTGTTGTTGTATTTTATTTAAACAACATATTTAACCATTGAAAATTCCTCACACATACACACATAAAGAAGCCTAAACTTGACACATAAATCCTCTTGCACAACTAAGACATTGAGCAAGGTCCTGAAGTTTGTTTTAATGGAGTAGAGGGTGTTTGCATAGAAAAACAGGTCAGCCCCCTATTTTCAGATTAACAGACACAAGACCATGTTTATGAGGGAATGGGGATCTTATCAGTACACAGTCATGTCGTTCGGAATGAAGAATGCACCCGCAATATTCTCTAGAGTAGTCATCGCAGCATTTAAGGAATTCATCCATCAATTCCTTGAAGTATACCTGGATGACTGGACAGTTTACAGCCTACTGAAAAACCATGTGGAAGTTTTATGACTAATGTTATAACAATGCAGACAATGCCAGATATCATTGAATATCAAGAAATGCATATTTGGAACACCGTTTGGGATACTACTAGGCCACATAGTATGCAAACAAGGCTTGTTAGTGGATCCAGACTAGATCGTCATCATTGTTAACTTACCTGCACCAAAAACAACCCAAAAGTTAAGGGAAACTTTAGGGCACACATGATACTACAGGAAATTCATCAAAGGATATGCGCATATCATAGCCCTAATGGAAAAAATCTTAAGGAAGGATACCAATTACCAATGGAACGACAAGTGTCAACATGGTTTGGATACCCTGAAGGAAAATATGGTTACTGCACCGATATTAGTATTTCCAGACTGGGAAAAGACATTCCATGTGCATGTAGATGCATCGACGATAGCACTTGGAGCTATCTTAGCGCAGCCAGGAGCGGGAGACTTGGATCATCTGATAGCGTTCGCAAGAAGAAAACTATCTGACTCAAATCATAATTATAACACAACAGAAAGAGAAGGCCTAGCCATGGTCTATGCACTACAGAAGTTCAGACATTACCTATTGGGGAAACACTTTAAGATGTTTACAGATCACTCATCCCTGAAATACTTAGTCAACAAGCCTGTGTTGGGGGGGAGAATATGTCGATGGTTACTATTATTTCAAGAATTTGATTTTGAGGTAATAGTTAAACCAGGAAAATTGAATGCAGGACCTAACCACCCGTCAAGGGTCACAAATGGAGAAGAACCTATGAATCTAGAAGACACCTTTCCAGATGCACAGTTATTCTCAATACAGGTTGTTGATGATTACTTCATAGAGATCATCCAGTACTTAATCACAGGTACTGCATCGCAAGAATATACCATTGAGAAGAAGAAGAACCAGGTAGTCTGCGCAGCCGACTATCAACTGATCGCAGGACATCTATACAAGATGGGAGCAGACAACATTTTACAAAGGTACGTGTTAGAGCATGAACAACCAAGAATTTTAGCAGAAGCCCGCAAGGGAATCGTAGTAGGGCATTATGCAGGAAAAGATACTGCGCAGAAGGTACTACACGCAAGACTATGGTGGCCAACGATTCAGAGGGACTCGAAAGAATACGGTTAGATATGCGATGTTTGTCAAAGGGTAGGAAAACCCAACAGAAGGGATACGATGCCACTATGACCACAAGTAACATTACAAGCATTTGATAAATGGGCAATAGACTTTGTGGGACCCATTAACCCACCAGCCAAAAGGACAAAGGCAAGATACATTATCACCGTGACAAAATACCTAACAAGATGGGTGGAAGCCGCACCAGTAAAAGATTGTAATGCAAAGATAGTTGCACACTTCTTGTTCGAACAAGTAATCACCAGATTTGGGTGCCCAAGATTTTTTATGAGTGACCAAGGCACGCACTCATAAACAACACCATCTGTGTGATGCTCAAAGAGTTTGAAGTTCATCACTAGAAGAGCACACCAGATCACCCACAGGAAAATGGCATAGTAGAAGCCTTCAAAACAATTTTGGAGAACGCACTAACAAAGATCTATAACATCAACAGAGACGACTGGGACCTCAAAGTACCAACAGTATTATGGGCGTATAGGAATACATGCAAAAATTTCACAGGGCACACACCATTCAAACTAGTCTATGGCAAAGAAGCAGTAGTGCCATTAGAATTTTTAGTACCCAGCTTATGCGTATCAGCTATCACACAAATGACAAAATGGGATGCAGTACAGGAAAGACTGAATCAATTATTGCCAATGGAGGAAGACTGAATCTTGGCAGAATTCCATCAACAAGTGAAGAAAACCAAAGACAAAGCTTGGCACGATCGACACATTAAGAAGAAGACATTCAAGGAAGGAGATCTAGTATTTCTCTTTGATAGAAAATCGTTTCATCACCCGAGGAAGCTTAGAATGCATTGGCTAGGACCATACGAGGTAAAATTTGTCATAGACAGAGGAGATGTACATTTAAGAGATTTAGCAGACGCAGACCTCAGAGGAATAATCAATGGGAGCCTACTGGATCTATACAAGGATGGTCGACCACCCACCACGCAGTAAAAATAAAATAAAAATAAAAGAGAACAAAAAGAAAACAAGACTAAAAAGCACGCAGCATGCCAGAGAGAATGGAACAACAGGTTAGCACAACAGTCGAATTGATCGATAAAGCAGCACAACTTTGGATAAGGTTGGAGGAGGATCCATAGGTCCAACGCTGGGACAAGGAAGAGGAAAGGATCAATGCAAATATCCAAGAACTCAAACAGAGGAAGAAGACCATACCAATCCCAGAACGACTCAAAGGACGTAGGAGATAAAGAAGATGCAGGCAGAACTTATCACTGTGCAAACACAGAAACAAGCGCCAGGCTCAAATAGAACCACTACATGAACAGGTAGCATAAATACTTGCACAAGTAGAAGGAGCTAGAACAAAGATAGCATATACCTAGACCAAATGTGCAGGATTGTTGAGCGACGAAGTGGCAGTTCAAGTAGTAGACATCATCAAGGAGAAGACCGCGCAGGCACTGACAAAAGCAGCAAAGCTCAAGGAAAAGTTCTAGACGATCACCAAGGAGATTGAAGAAGCTCAGAAGGATTAGGTGACTCGGGACGAGTCACATGTCAGTGTTGGGGGACTGTTAGCACCAGGAAAAAGTGGAAAGAATAAGGATCGTGAGAAAGAAAGTGTGCAGAAACGGAAGTAACAGCTGGAAGGTAACAGCATGTGCGCATGCAAGAAATCGTGCACAAGAAAAACGACCGTTGGAGGAAGAACAACACATCTACATGGGAGGAATACCTAACATCAGTAGGGTTAGGGTTTTGGTTATACATTGTAAACGACTTAAGAGCCCGATATATATAAATAGAGATACACAGGTATCATAGAGAGGTTGAATCGCTTTTGTATTAGTTCAGTTTTTGCAATACTCTATCGTAGCTAGATACGAGTCGATGCGTTGTGTAATATGGTCATGGACCAAGTTTGTAAGTTGTTGAGCTAGAACAAAGGAGAGGAGGAATATCTGAGGATTAGATCGTAGGTTGTGGAGCCTGGTGCGATCTAGTTCGCCTCATACGGATCTTACCCATCAGAGGGAATTGTAAGTGTGCGGCGCTGGAGATGTAGAACTATCATAATAAAAGAGCCAAGAGACAAATCTTTGTGGACGTATCCCGGGAGGGGGTGAACCATGGTAATATCTGTGTAATGTGATTAATGCATGTACCTCTTTTCTTCTTTCAGCAGTTCATTGTTATGCTTAATCAATGAGTTAATATATTGTTATGAATTATGATTATGTTGTTCAGGAATTAAACTGTGAAATAGAAACGTGCTAGGCTCTGGTTAATAAACCCCTATCTCATACTCAATCCTAGGTTGTAAACACCTGAGTCTTACAGCCACCCATTTAGAGCTGTCTCGGGTGAGATTGCGCAGTACATTCTGTGTACTGTGTTGCCTTCTGGTTTACCAAGAGGACCGATAGTTTTAGAGGCTTTGTTGGAAACCCGAAAGACATGAACCTTGGGTCAATAACTCAGACAGTAGAAGAGAGCRGTTTAAAAGCCAAGATATGGCTCAGGGGTTAGGGGATTTAGGGATTTTGTGTTAAGGGATTATTGATTAACTAAGGTTGAGATCTTAAGGGTTAATTAGGGATTAGGGGTTAAGGGTCAATGGATCAAGGGTTAGGGGAGTTAGGGATTTGTCGAAACTCTCTTTAAATTTCATGGAACCTCTTCTAACACGCCAATCACCAATGCCATCCACTGATGTCACACGATGAGCAATGAATAGGGACATTGTTGAAATTTCTTCAAATTGTTACTGCATGCATTCAAATTTGACACGGTTAGAATAGACACATGCCTTAACGGTATGTGAGGGTTTCAAGACTCAAGGATACCTAATGTCCCCACATAATCTTTGAGATCGGCCATGATTGCATCAATGTTCATCATCCAGTCTCATTGTCATCATTTTTCATTCACATCTATGGAATGCTTTTTGAAACTCTCCTAAAATGTCATGGATTAACATATTCCAACACATCACCAATGTCATCCATCAATGTTGCATGGTGAGCAGTGAATGGGGTTTAGAATCAGATGTGCCTAAATAGTTAATTAGTTGAGGTGTTGGGGGTTAAGTGGATAGGGTCTTTGAGGATTATGGGATTTAGGGATTTGGGGTACAGGGATTAAGGGTTAAGAGAATTAAAGATTAGGTTTTAAGGGATTAAGAGTCAAGAGATAAGGGATTTGGCGCTTATGGGTTAGGTAGTTTAATGGTTGATGTCTTAGGGATTATCGGCTAGGGGATTAATGTTTAAGTGCTTAGGTCAGAGGGGATTATGGATTAAGGGGATTATGGATTAGTGTTTAAGTGTTTAAGGGTCGATGGCTTGGGGGTTAGGGGAGTTAGGGCATTTGTGTTAATGGATTCGTCATGATTAACTAAGGTTGAGGGCTTAAGGGTTTAGGGATTAGGGATTAAGGATTTATGGGTCAATGGCTTAGGGGTTAGGGGTTAGGTCAAAATTTGACATGGTTAAATGAGACATGTGCCTTGATGGTATGCAAGGGTTTCAAGATTCAAGGATGCCTAACGTCCCCACATAATCTTCGACATCATCCACGTTTGCATGAACCTTCATTATGTGGTCTGGTCATTTTCATCATTCATCATTCCCATCTACAGAATCTTGGTCGGAACGCTCTTGAAATGTCATGGAATTTCTTCCAACACACTCATTTGTAATGTCATCAACCAACCCGACACAATGAGCAGTGGATGGGGCCAACATTGAAATTTCTTCAAAATGTGACTGTATGCGATGAACTTTTACAAAAACAATTGTCATGCAATAGAATATTAGAATATATAAATGATTATATATAATAGCTTCATAAAATTATGAAAATCATGTGTTTTAAATACTGTGATATGTCTATCAACTATAAAATATTTAACCAATGATTTAAGCATGTCAAGGCATGGCATGTCAAGGAAAGGAATGTCAAGGCAAGGCAAGGCATGTCAGGGCAAGGCATGGCAAGGCAAGGAATGCCAAGGCAAGGCATGACATGTCAAGGAAAGACATGGCAAGGCAAGGGAATGCATGGCAAGGCAAGGCATTGCAAGGAAATTCATGGTAAGGAATGAAAACGCATGGAAAAGCATGGCATGTGAGGCAAGGTAAGACCCCACTTATAACCTGAAATTCAAATTCAAATTCAAATTCACAGGACTTGAAACTAGGCATCTTTCACTCCATGAACACCCTGAGAGCAACCCCCAAAAATCAAATGTGTTAAACTCTAACCCAGAGCCTCACCAAATCCAGTTATCAGAAGCAAAACCCCTTTGGTGGTAAACCCCAGTTAGGAGCTTTTGGCCATGGCGAAGGACTAAGAATAATTTTGCAACGAGATAGAGGAGCACCAGGTAAACGAAGAGTACAAAATCTGGAATAAAAACACGTTGTTTCTTTATGATCTAGTGATAATTCACACCCTTGAATTGCCTTCACTCATTGTCCAATGGCTCCCGGACCATGAAGAGCCCCATGGAAAAGATTATTTCGTTCATAAAATGACGTTGGGGACTCATACTTCCGACAATGAGCCCAACTATCTGATGTTGGCTCATGTTCAATTCCTATTGGAGGATCCAAAGAATGACTCCAGGCAGTATGATGACGAACGTGGGGAGATTGGAGGGTTCGACTGCACTAATGGAAAGGTACAGTTAATGATATTGTCAATGTTGTTATTGATGGTGGTTGATAATATTGTAAATGCTTAATGGGTCCAAGGTTAAAATGGATCTATGCCAATGGAGAATATTAAAAATTATTTAAATGTGATAATATAAGAGAAATATACATTAATAAAGAGATATATGTCGACTCGAGATCGAAATAAAGACATAAACTATCTTTTTTTAATTTCCTTATGATGTTATACATATATACACAAACACAATGTTGATCATCACCCCACCCCCTTTCTATGAAATGTGTCTCTCAACACAGTGATGAATCAATCTTTTGAAGTCCCAAGTCATGGTGAGAATCTTAGTGCCTAATGAACATCAAGATATGATTGAGCCCTCATCATCTCGATACAAAAGAAGGAAGAGAATGATATTTTATAATTGTAGAAGTTGTTCCAAGATTCCACAAGATAGCCATATTCAATTATTGTTATTCATGTTATTATTCACACTTACACATGTCACACAAAGGAGGTAGGGGAAGGTTAAGCCAACAATCATAATCACCCTGCAACCAAACAACTATTATGTTAGTAGGGAGGCACTACCTCTTTGCATGCGCCTGCTGACATAAGGATCATGTTATATTGAGGCTTATATGATGTCGTGGACCAGTCCTCACAACCAATGTGTGATAGGAGGAAATGTAATTTTATAGCTACATAAATTATTCCAAAAATCTACAAGATATATGTGTCTAATGTTATTATTCAAGTAATTATTATTCTTATTGTCATTCACATAAGACACTTACATAGTTCACATAAAAAGGAAGAAGAAAGTCAAGCAAACAAACATAATTATCCTAGAATCAATCAAACATAGTTATCCTTTAAAGGAAACCCATATTTGTTTATAACCTTAAAGATCACCAAATATAACATAACATGGAATTGGCTTATGACCATCCCTCATTAAACATTTAGGTATTTATTATGAAATCATTTGTACAATATTTAATACCTCATTTAGATATTTATTATGTAATCATATGCCAAAGTAAACATTGACAACCAAATTTATGAATGGTTAGGATATTTAGACACTTAGGAGTTAGTTAAGATCGAATTGGTCTAATGTATCGTTAGGTAAAAGTGTGTTTCTTTATTATGCATTAATATGCATTTGTTGTTAGGAAATATGATGGTCACGATATGTTCCTGACATAGAGTGATCTAACGGTTCATATTCTCCTCAGTATTAATGGCTACATTGATCTGTGGCTTAACACCTGATTGGTCCATGATCTCTATTTAAAGAGCATGGAGGCTCATTTGTCGATGATTGATTATGTGAAACTCTCTTGTAAATCTCTCTATAATGTTTTTCTTTTGCATTAATAAATTGCTCCAAGTGGCCACGTTGGTTGGGGTTGTGGATGTTTCCTCATAGGGTTTTACCACATCAAAACATCAGTGTGTTGATATTTGATTTGGTTGTGTGAGTGGTTAATGAAGTTGTTCATCCTCTGTTGGAATACATGTGTTGTTGAACATGTTATCTAAGCGCATTTAAAGACTCGCTCACATTGTAGAACAAGATCGTGAAGTTGTGTTGCCTCTGTTAGACAACTGAGAGGGGGGGGTGAATCAGTTGTTATTGTGCTTAAACAATTATAACCATTTTAAACTCATTACAGAACACTCAATGATGATCACAATAATGCAGGGAAGTAAGCAATAGAGTATTCAACATCAATCACACACATGAAGCACATAGAGACAGATATTCCTGAGGAAACCCATAAAGGGAGAAAACATAAAGGGAGAAAACCTCTTCTTCTTGATATGATAAGTAGTCTTTATTTTATGTACATTATCATTCTTATGAGCACCAACTCATTGTGAGGCTACCACCTCTATTTCACAAGATGCAACTTGCTAAGAGCACCAACTCTCTAGTTTCTCTAGCACCCACTAGAAGGAAGCACGAACTCCCTGAGTGTTCCAGCACCAACTCGATGGAAGCACCAACTTCCAGTCACACAGGCACCAAATAGCATAACAGAGAACAATAGTTCTCCCTTGCACCACCCTACCACCCTAGTTTTTTTGGATTCAACCAGATGGAAGCTACAACTCCCTATGTTCAAGCACCCACTTGAAACTATGAGGACAACAGTCCTCCCTAGCACCACCCTACCACCCTGAAATATAAATCTTTGCTTGTTGGAATCTATTACAATGATACAGTATTTATCAATAGCTTACCAGTCTCATCATTGTTCTGCTACACTTCTCTGCTCTGCCTGCATCAGTGTTCTCCTCCATGGATACCAACCTCTTTGTTCATCTTTTCTGCTTCATTTCATACTATGTTGCCTCCGTTCATTCTATGTGTTGTGCCTCTTATATATTCTTCTAGTCCTCTGCATAGCCAACTTATTCCCACATGCAGAAACTATCATAGAGCCCTGCCTCTCTTCTCTGTTCTGCATGTTATTCACACGCCGAGTGCTCTGCCATATCATCTTGGCAACTCTTTTTATTCTCTAGTGGTTATGCTCAATTTGTTCACCATGAATGGCCATTCATCCTGAGACTCTTTTGGGATCACTGGCAATAATAGTCTTCGACACTTTTCAATCTGTCGATTGTCTATTCATTCCACTGATAGTTACCTCGAGTCTCTTCATCTTCTCTGGTGATCACCCTGAAGCCTCTTCAAATTATCTGGCAGAAACAATCAGTGGTTGCTGGTAGTTACCCAGAGAACCTCCGCGCGCTCATGCCTTTGGTGCCTTTTCCCTTTCTGAGAAAACTACACAGTGGGCACTCGATTTTTTGGCTAAGCCACTTCCTTTCACATGACCACAGGGCTGACCAAAAGGTGCTTCATGATCTCGGACATCAGATATTCAGCTGCGATTTACCTCGATTCTACCAACTCAAGATCTATGATGTGGAGCCTAGCAACGTGCTATCTCCTCCCTTAACCTTCGTCGATGTGACCACTCGCTAATCAAATGGGTGCTTCGCAATATCGGCAATATCCGAAGTGGAGCCTAGTGACATGTTATCTCCTCCCTTAAATTTCCGCTAATGTGACCTTGGTTTTGACCAGGGGCCAAGCAAAAAGGGTGCTTCATGTTTCGAGAACTTGTGAACTTCACCGTGCCTAATAAATGGTCCACGCTCTCCCTTTGATCGACGACTATGATCAAATCATGAACTTGTGTGCCATGTGTTTGAACGTGAGCCAGCCCTAACTCTTCCAACACCTGATTCCCGATTCAACGCTCTGTGTCAGATCGACGACCCATTGCCCTCTGTGATCCAACAGTCCAGATCTTATTAGGACTTTGCGTTTCACAAAGTTGGAGGACTTCTCACCTCCCTTCTCCCAACTTCTATTTTTCTGAAACCTGCTCTAGATCACGACCCACGATCGTCGGTGATCCGACGGCTCAGATCATATCAGGACTTCACATTTTACGAAGTTGGAGGACTACTTACCTCCCTTCTTTCGACTTTCGATTTTTTGAAACTACTTTATCGGCTACCACATGTCCTTCCCAGATGAACAACTAGGATTGTTGTGGCTCCTAGCTCCTTGGGTATTTTCCTCCTGCCTTCCCGATGTTTGCGAGTGTCAGATCAACGACTCACGACTCCCCATGATCTAACGGTTTAGATCAACTCGCGAACTCGGACATCGTGAGTTCCTACAACTCTCACCTTTGACTTTTCCAGTTCGCGAGTCAGCGAAATGTTGATCTCTCGCCATGTGTCCTCTGGATCCAACGGCTTAGATTTGATCGCGACTTTGCAGTTCGCGAAGTTGGAGGATGGATCTTGGCCATTATCCTCTTCACAGTTACACTGTATCTGACGGTTGTTGGTCCTCAATGCTCGGATCCAACGGATCAGATCTGTACTTCTCCTCTGGGCTTCTTCTGGTCACTGGACTCTGATCTAGCGGACATTGGGTATTCGGGATTGGTGATCCAACGACCACGGTCGCTCCTCCTCCTGAGCTTACACTTCCTCCTGACTTGGAAGAATTTCTAAGTGTCAAAATCCTCGACCTTTGATCCTTCTGTGAGTCCCGATGACTTTGGGACTCGTCTACGTTTCTAAAAAATGCTATCTCTCCTGATCTTTGGCAATGAAGTTAACCTCAGTCCTGGCGCACACTTGCGCTCTGTGTGCAACTCGGTGTTATTCCTCTTGAGCTTTGATTGCACACTATGCCAGTAATCATGCCATCGTTGTTGTTGTTATTTCCTGTAGACATGCCATCGTCGTTGTTTTTCTTGCCTTTAGACATGCCATCGTCATTGTTGTTATTGCCATCAATGACAAGCACACTTTGCATGTAAACATGCCAACAACCTCATCTCTAGTTTCTACCACTTTTGTACATTTGTGGGCTAAGAGGATTTTTCCATTGCATCTGGAGCACTCGTTTTAGTCGGGAATGTTTTTCGTTTCACTCAAAAAAGTTAGTGTTTTCCCAATATACAACCATTTCAATAAGATCCTGAGGTATAAAGCCCGAATATGCCCTTTTAATTTTTTGCAGAGATAATATTTCGGTTTTTTTATTTCAATTTTCTATTTTTTTATTTCTGGGTTGCTACTCTTTTCGATTTGCGTATGATCTTTTCCCTACACCCTATGCAATCTCGGTAAATCGTAAACAAATCGAAAAGGGTTTTCATGTCTACATATGCTCTTTGTCGTGTGATATGTGAAATCTCAGTAAATCATAAATAGAGGGAAAAGTTGTGTTTTCTGGGTAAGCTAACCGAGATCTAACCCTTGTTGTTATCGAGAAGTAAAAAAAAATCTTGTGTGAAAAGAGTTTTTTTAAAGCACGCTCTCCAAAGTCATCATCATCATCAACAACAACAACAACAACAATCCTCCTTCTAAACAATAAAATATTTTTGCACTAGCTCACTTGGTTAAAAGTTGTTTTATTAAGTAAGAGGTCTTGAGTTCAAATCTATTTTTTGTTACTTTTTTTCAAAAGGTTCATTTATCCATTTTAAAGTGTATTTCTCTTAAATTTTAAAAGTGAATCACTATAAGCAGTTTTAATATTTTATTTTAAGTTTTTTATTTTGCATGCAACTTTCACTCTTAAAGTAACTCCATTGTAAAAGTAATCTTGCTTATTCTATAAAAGTGGGTCACTCCATAAGCAATTTATTTGTAAAAGTGAGGTTATTAGAAGGAGGGATATAACTGCGTGGACCAACTTCTACTTGCCACGTGGCTCTTTGGTTATTTTTCATTGCTTTTTTCAAAAGGGCATAACTTTCACACCTGAACTCCGTTTTCAGTGCCATTTTTTTAAACAACCTATTTTTTTGAGACCTTTCCATCCAACCATCAGTTTCATATTTTCTGCATATTTTAATATGGCATCTCCCAATGATCTTTTGCTTACCATCATTGTTGACTCGTAAACTCACCACTAACTACATAGCCTTCAAATAGTTGCAAGGCATATTTTAAAGCTTATTATAAATATATGACTAGTAAGTGGGACCCCTTTGAGAAGAAAGAAAAGGTGTTTATTTTCAAGTATTCATGAGAATAAAGCATTGTTAATCTACTAAAAAAAACTATATGATCGACATCCATGCTTGACAATAGTTTGTTTTGATAATGTGATATGAGGCATACTTTGGAATAACTATGATCATAAAGTTTAGTTGTTTGCAAGTATTTCCATAAAATATTATCACATGGTAATGTCAAGGTATAATGTCAAGGTATTTCTTACCCTCCATCTCAATTTGAGTCTTAAATACTTTTGAAAAAGATCTAGTTATATTCTTTGTTTATGAATATGCCATTAGAAAGAATTTAGTTGAAATGGTTAACTTGGGTTCGAGTCCGGGTCTCTATTGCAAATAAATGATGGGAAATAATTTAACAAAGATTTCTTACCCTCCATCTCAATTTGAGTCTTAAATACTTTTGAAAAAGATCTAGTTATATTCTTTGTTTATGAATATGCCATTAGAAAGAATTTAGTTGAAATGGTTAACTTGGGTTCGAGTCCGGGTCTCTATTGCAAATAAATGATGGGAAATAATTTAACAAAGATGCACCCGGAAAACCCTAGCTCAAGCCATTGAAATTTATGAGCTAAAATGTTTTGTAATGAAGTTGGTATTGAACTTATACAACCTGACCTCCACTATATAAAAATGGTTTAACCAATCTTTCCTTCTGGTAGCTACATCAACACCCTTGATAGTTCTTTCTGTTATGAAACCATCAATTTTGTGATATCAATTCTAGGTCAATTTGAGGAATGGTTTGAGTTTCTTATCTATGTATGCTAAGATAGTGGCATTATAAGGGAAATCTATAGCATGTTTTGTTTGACAGTTTCAAACCCACATCTTATCCAGAAAATTTATCCTTACTTCAACTTTTCGCTCTACCTGAGAGATGTTATTGGGTCATGTTTGCTATATTTCCAAACCCAAAATATATTAACCTTACACACGGTATTGTGATGGAGTTTTCACGCCCAGTTTCAAACTCTGGCCTCATGGAGTATGTATATAAGTAAATTTTGACTTGTTGGATACAATGCAAAAATTACATGTGAAATGGTTGGGTTGATACTATATTTTGTGGAGTTGAGTTTCGAAACCATGGATTGATGAATGTCAATGCACGCATACAGGGTTATATTGAAATATTGAACCTGTTGAACAATTTCGAACCCTCGTCGATCATAAAAAATATATTCAGAGTTATAAATTTATGATGAGCCCGAATATAAATGTTTACACAGAGACCCTCACACCTAGATTTGAATTCGAGCCATACAAAATTCTTTGAGTTTGATTTTGATAAAAGGGAAATATTGTAGAAGTGACAAGGTATTCGATCGGTGTGTACACAGAACTATTGGGGTCATAAAAAATTCTATGCAAGAAATGGTTGGGTTGATTATAGTCTAACTCGCTTTGAATAATAATACTATTGGAAATTGGTTTCGAAACATTAGAATTAATGATTTTATTCAATATTATCAGTTGTTTTCAATTTATAAAGGCATATTGAATAGGTTTAAAGCTCCAATTTATATGTCAAGCCTAAGTTAGGACAATTGATAAGGCCAATATGTGATGATTTATCTGTTGAGTTATTTTGGAACTACATGTTTGTTTTCGAAACTTGTTTTGGAATGAGCTATTAAAATTGAGGTTCTATTGCAACATAGTTTGATCATTGGTATTCATCCAATGATTTTTGAGTATGCTAATATTAAGTATTTGTTTATGGTCAAGATTACAAGTTTTGAAAGAATGCAAAATATTTTAGATATTATACATAGGACCAAATCTCTCATTATTTAATTTTCCATACATTATTCATGAAATCCCAAAAATCATGTATCATTTGAATCTCCATCTTTCCTCCCCTTGTTGCATAAAATAGGGAAAAATATATGTGTGTGTGTGTTGTTGCATGTATGGTTTGAAGCTGAATTGAAAAGGATATATTGTCGATGTTTGTCTTTGCATAAAGTTGCAAATTGAAACATGAGTTATGTTTTATAATAAGAGTGCAGTCGCAGGATTATATGTTCATCATCCAAGTACAAGTTTAGGATGACAAGCAATAATGAATTTTTGAAAGAGGGTCATCTGGAATAAGTTTGCAAATGATTGTTGCTTGCTTTATTTATTTTCATGATAAACTCCTTTCATACTCCCACTTTAAATAAATTGTTCCCAAAGTCCCAATACCATTTTTCATTTAAATCCATTTTCTTCCCCCTCTTATATAAATAAATTAAAGGATTTTGAAGAAAATATAGCAGACATTTTGACAATCTATTTGAATGATACTTGGCATATAATTGAACTAAGCAATGAACAAATGGATTGGCATGGCATATATAACTTGATTGTTGATTGGCATTGGGGATAAGTACAAAGTTTATGGTCGAAAGTTGTCAAATTGATGTTATGATTATGAACATATATCGCTCTTTCTCTTCATTTACTTTCACTTTACGCTAATCACAAATCCCTTCTGTTATCACTCCAAGAAACCCTTTGTGGTTGTAGACCAAAGGTGCTTGGTAACTTAAGAATATGATATATAGGTATGCTTGGAACAATGGGATGACTCAATGATTAATGTAATAGACAACTCATCATACATTCAAATGAAACAGTGCTTTTAGAAAACAATAATCATACCAGATATTTTTTAAAGGAGAGGATAAAGAATACTAATATTGATTGCCAAATACAACTAGGTGTAGGGCTTAATGCAAGGTAGTAAGAAATCCTTCACTTCAAGTTTATGAGCTTAATAAAGAGATGATTGTCTTTAAAAGCTAAGATAAACTGAAATAAAGTACAGAAACAAGATGCATGAACAATTCTGATATTGAAAGCAAAAGGAGACTGTAATTCTATTATCCAATAAGAGTCTATATAGTAGCCAAAATGTATTCCCAGTTTGAACCCTTATCTCTTAGAAAAGATAGGCATTTATAGCCTTTTACAATCGGTTTTTAAGATCCTGAAAACTTGGATCTGTATCTAAAAATAGAAAATAAAACTAACTAAATGCAATTGATAAACAAAGACTAGTTCCTAGAACTCGAACTGTCTTCTATGTCAATCTTGACATCTGTACTTCATCAGCTTTAGGACTCTGTTGTGTCGTGGAAAAGGTAAAGGCACATGTCTTCTGTAGTTGGACTCCTTTAATTAACCATAATCGAAACTTTGGGTGACCAATTTAGCATTTGGTCTTCAAAATCTCCACGAATCTTTGATGCTGAGTGTTTCTTGATTAAGTGGTTAATCCTTTGATGCTCTCAAACCCCTTTTAAATACTTGAAAATTGCCTTGCTCCAGCTTAGCTTTCAAAAAATTCTTTTTGTGCTTTCACCAGCTAATTCACCTTATGATATGTTGGTTAGCTGGTGAAAGTTCTGCCTTTCACCAACTAACTGGTTGTAAATTTACCCTTTGCGCTGGTGAAAGTTCTGTCTTGGCCAAAAAGGAAACTTCCACCTCCAAAACTGTTGTTTTACCAAAAACTTAGTGTGTCTTTGATTTATCTCCCTGCATATTCACAGCAACCTGGGCCAATACCTGTAGATCTAGATGTGACTTATGCTTCTGCTTCAATTTCTTAATTTTCCTCTTAAGGCGTTTTGCTAACCACCATAAACTGTTATAGTCCTTGGTGATTTTGTTGCTTTTCTTTTTGTCTTTGACACTCTCATGAGCCAACTTCTCAAATGTTGCATTTGTCTCTGCAAAATTGTCAGAACAGGGATTTGTATCTTGCCTTGATTACTCTTTCCAAAACCTCCTGTTGAGCAATCACCTCTTTTAGTTGCTTAATTTTTTGTGATTTCTTTGACTTTTTTCTCTTTGATGTTTCACCTTCATCAATGGAAGTAAAAGCCTCACAGTCTTATGCAAATTCCATGGAGTTTTCAGGGCTTTTAATGGCTGGAGTTTCATCTTCTTGCTCTGGCTCTGTTTCTGAGTCTGTGTATGGTAGATTGAGAATATTTGTCTTCTTTACTGTAGGCAGCTCTGAATTTGTTTCAAAATCTAATTTTTTCTTTGCTCTTTGAGACTTTATGCCGGAAATCCTATTCTATGGTGGTCTTGGAAGAGCTCTCCTCCTCCTTGAGCTGCTCTGAGGAGTTAATTTCTTTTTCCCAGCTTTCTTCTGCTCATTCATGGGCTGAGTTTGGGTCTTAAAACCTTCCCAAAAAAGAAAATGTTGCCAAGTCCTTCCTCTTTGTCTTAGTTCTTCTAGGATTATCAATTTGATCAGGCCGAAATGACAAAGAGTGTTTTTCATACTTAGAGGTTCAGCCCTAATATTTTTACATACTTTGGTTAGGCTTTTGTGAAAGAAGAAAGGTAAATTCAGGAGAGTCTTCCCTATGAAATGATCTAAGAGTTTGAAATGATATAGCATCAGCTTATCATACCTGCCTTCTGAGGTTATATAGAGTTGAATGCCTTTAAACAGTTATTTCCATTCGTCCTCCAAATGAGAAACTGGCATGCTTTTCTTCCAGGTGATATTTTTGAATTTTTCCTTAAGGTATGCTCTGAAATTCAGATTCTTGGTTACTGTTGTCTTAAACCATCTCTAGCCTAATCTAGGTAAGATGGTTGTTGTGGCAATGGCAGCTTCATCAACTATCATTTCTATAGAACCCACATTAGCTCTGTTTCCATCATATGATTTAGCAAATGCTTCAGCTGTTGTTTGGTGGCAACCATTTTGTAACCTTTCAACATAACCCATGCATCCTGCGTCTGAGAAACGTTTTTGCACATCTGGATGTGACTGTAAGAAAGACAGGCTATCCAATTCTTTCCTCAGTAATAAACCACTTTGTTTCCTTGCCATTTGTAACTCGAACCTCGGACAATTTGCAAACAATGTCACGGTAGTTTCCTGATTGAGCCAAGGTTTGGCACTGGTGAAAACTCTCGGTGTTGCCAATTCAAATATGGAACCATAACATATGCCCTTGAACCAATTCCATTTGGAGGCTATAAATTGAGCCATATACAAGCCTTGAACACACACATCATTGAGAGCAAAGACACTCTAGAGAAATTCCACTTCATATTGAGTATTCATCCATTTTTCCTTGAAAGTCTGGACTTCTTGTGTTCAACCCCCAATCTCTTCCTATCTTGAGAAGGAGAAACTCAATTGCTCCTACTACTTGTGAGCTTGCCTTTGTGGAGGATTAAAGTGGTGAAGGCCCAGGTAGAGGGACTTAGATTCTCGGTTTTGATATGTGTCATTATAGAATTTTTTCACCTATATACTTGTGTTGATTACATTAATAGAAATATTATTTTCTCGTCCAATTATATGTCTCAAGTATTTACATTACTTTCCATGGGAATAATTGTTATACATGTTAATGGATTACGCTAATTTATATGCTAACTTTCTATATAATTTCTATATGCTTCTATATCTTGATTGTTGAGGACAAGTTGCAGGCATAAAGCTTTCAGTCATGAGCTCAACTGAAGTTTTCTTCGGACGTTCAGACGAGGTAGGCTCTTAGTCTTCTCTTGTTAGCATTTCTATTTATCTAGCATACTTGAGTTTAGAGTTGATTTTTGGGTGTCGTTCTGTATGTTGTGGTTTACCCCTTGCCATAGAGATTTTCCTCGTAACAGAATTGGTGACTCCACTAGGGATGATCTCCCTTTTGGGCTATTGGATGATCTTTCTCCTTCATTGCTCTCTGTTTGTGTGATTTTATGTGTCGCATGTTGCTTAACGACATATATTTTTCTTTGCATATGAGTTTCTTAGCTTGAATCTTGCCTTGACAGTGTCTTCTCTTGCATACGCGGGTTTTCCCTTGACAGTCGTGTACATACGCAAGTTTTTAGTCATTAGGGTGCGTACATATGCCTGTGTTCCCTGAACAATCATATACACTATTTTCTGAGTATATTTGGATGAGTTTAGTGTTCGTTGGGTGAGTTTTTTTGGTTGCTGAGACTTCTTGGGTCCCTGTCTTGACTGTTGAGTGCCTACAAAGTGATAGGAAGTCACGCTATTGGTGAATATTTCGGAAAAACTCATTTCATGTCATTTTTCTCATTTTGTTGTCCTTGCATTCTGGTCTAGCTAGTCGCTTCTTAGTGTCCTGCTTGGCTTGTCTCCTTGTGCTTGCAGAAGGATCTGCTTGGAAGTTGTTTATGTAGTCCTTGCATTTTAATTTCAATATATTGAAAATACAAAAATATTTTTCCTTTTGCATTTGTCCAGAGCGTTTTCACTTTTGGCTTCATTATATTAGTTTTAAAATGTTTGGAAAGATTTCACTTCATTGAAATTATAGAGATTTTTTTCTAATAACAACATTTGGAAGCATACCATATCTTTGAAAATCAAGACTAGTCTGTAGCAATGCTTTTATATTTGTTTCTTTTATGCTAAGTCATCATACCATCAGTTTCACGATTGCGCCTCTTGAGTAATCAAAAGCCATTAAATCTAACGTTGAATAATTAAAATTGATTAGAAACGATTTTATTTTTCAGGTACACAAACAAGTGTAGGACCTAGAGCCCTAAAATAGGATTTTGTGAGTAGCTATAAAACTCAACGTATGTGTCTGACCAGGGAGTGGTGAAACCCATTGTGTGATTGGTGTCCTCAGGAGGCTCTATTCACACAGAAGTTAAGCATGAGGTCACGCGAAGTTGGTTGCAGAGATAGTCCTCTAATACCTTTCTATTCATATTTGGGGATTTTCGCTAGTGCCTTTACCTCCTTGAGAGGCAGTGCTTTTGTAATGTACCCAACCACCATAGTTGGTCACGACACACAAAAAATTTGTATTTATCAGCTCTGATACCATTTTATTAACATGCCTAGCCTTCATCTAAGAAACAATACACATGGAATACACATAAATGGAAGTTCTACAAATTAAATCCATTCTTTTGTTGTTATTTTTTTCCCATAGCCTACATCTACAATTTATAAAAGATTAAGCTATAGCAATAACCATAAAACATATGCATTTGAAACATGTTAATGATCAACAGGAGATACAACTAAACGATTTATTACAAAATCATGTAAGTCATTCTCATTCACGCAAAGTTCATGCACAACCATAACACTTGTAAATAACTCAATACAAGATAAAACACTTATCTTAAACAAGAATCGTTCAACCAGTTGCTTGGGACAAACTCTCCACCCAACCGTAGATTGATTGTTCCAAGTCTCAATAGCCAGTCACCCCTCAAATGAGGATAGCAATTCAAAAAAGAGGGTGGTCTCTCACAGTCCACTCAGAACTCATAAATCTCTCAACCCAACTAATATTTTCCTATGGCTATCTCGACTTCTCCACCAGCTCTCTTCCGCTTGATCTGCCCAACCCAAGGAATGCACCATTCATTTATCAAGGTTATCCCAAGGGATGTACCGTTTATTTATCAAGGCTAACCCAAGGAATGATCCATTTGTTTATCAAAGTCTCTCTGGTATAGGAAACTAGGAATCTCTCGGCTAGGAACTCAATGGAAACCTCTGCTAGGAAACTATCAACAAACCAATAGCAACACTTGTTGTTCCAGTGAAACTCACGCAGGACTTCACTGTTTCTCCCTGACAACCAGGTTCTTTAGTTCTCTAGCTACAATTCACTCAAGTCGTGCTACAGTTACGCTCCAGACTTCGCCCTTCTCGGTGGAATCAACTTCCTGCTCTGTTTTTTCTCCCATTTTCCGCTTCCCATGCACAAGCTCGACTCCCCCCTCAAGTTGTTTGAACTCGTGTTACTTCCCTTTGCCGATTGTAATCAACCCCCATGTGACCAATAACTTCGGGATGTGACGTCTCACACCCACCCTCGTACATGTATTCAACGATTGGCTTTGGAAACACTCAATCAGAAATATGTGACCACTCGCACCCACCCTCTTACATGTATTCAATGATTGGATTTGGGAACAATCAATCAAACATCGAAAGGTTCATTTACAATAATAGATTTAGGAAAATGGTTTAAATCTATAAACATTGGTAATTTCCCCCTTGGACCCCTCTTGGCCATTATCCTAGACACTCCCCTCTCTTGTGAATTAATTCAGCCCCCATCTCTTGTTTGTGTCCCCTTAGCAGTTGGCATCACATTTTTATTAATAAAACAAAAAAATACAATTCAATTTACATCACAATACTTAGATTCTGCAACTTTTACAATTCCAACAGCAACTCCAACCGAAATCTTGTGTTCCTCTCAACTCACCGACCCAAGGAATGCACCATTCGTTTATCAGGGATACCCAAGGAATGTGTCATTCATTTATCAAGGTCCCCAACGCAGTTGGCCAGGTCTCTGAGATGTGGTTCTAGAACTCTAGTTGCTCAAAATGGAATCTTGCATTATGTCTTCTTCAAAACTGTAAAACATTTGTGGGTATTTCACCCACATATTTTCTTCATGTTCCCAGGTAGCATCTTTAGGATCATAGCATGACCATTGAACCTTTACCAGTCCTATGGCTTAGTTCCTAAGCACTTTGACTTTTCGTTCCAGGATGCATACTAGTTCCACCCGGAAATCCCCTTCGTGCTCCACCTGGATCACATTCCAATCAATGACATGATTAGCATCAGGTACGTATTTTTTAAGTAATGATACATGAAATACATTATGAATACGCATTGATGCAGGTAATGTAATCATGTATGCAATTGGCCCTATCTTTTCTAATATTTCAAATGGACCATAGTATTTTGTTGCCAACTTCGGGCAGCTTCCTAATCTTAGCGAACTTTTGTTTGCCTTCACTTTCAAAAACACATGTTCTCCCACTTTAAAATCTCTAAAAACTATGTTCCTATCTGCATAAATATTTTGCCTATTCTGGGTAGCCTTCAAATTATGCTTAATCCTTTCCATCTGATCTTCCATTTCTTTTAGTAACTTTTCTCATATAAATATATGCAATATTTGTTGCCTTGTGTGTAGTATTTACTAGAATGAAATGTAAATATAGAAGGTATGCAATACAATAGAGACACATATATGCATGGTTAACCCAGTGTGAGATATGCCCACCATAGAAATTTTTTGGTCCTTCATTTTTATTATTCAACAAAATGAAGGGATACAACCCACAACAAACTCGTTGTAACGTCCTCTTCTTTCTCTCATAGTCTCCTCTCTCAGAATACAATAATCATGTTATCACATAAAGTTGACAAAGGGTCACAGGGCGACCAAGTCTTTTGTTTACGCAGGTAACATCCATGAGCACAAAAAGAAGCAATTCAAAAGTTGTCAATTTCGGGCTCAGATTATAGGAACAGAAAGATTAAAATTGCAATGGTGGAGATCCAACAAGCCACTCAAATCGATGGTTTTCATGCATTCGGAGTGTCAAAATTGCACGGGGTTTAACGTCAAGAGAGAACCCATGAAGTACCGGAACCCCGAAGTGTCAAAGCGTCGAAGTCCCAAAGAGACACGTCACTTCAGGCCCGTACTACTTCCGGAGATTTCCATGCTTTACATCCAGAAACTCACAAATTCTGAAGTGTCGGAGAAACATGGCACTCATTTGTCGGAGATACGTGGAATTCATCTAGTGCTGACACATGGCGCTCATATGTTGAGACACGTGGCACTCATTTCAGACCAACGCATCACTCCAGGAGAGTGTCACTCCGGGAGCTTTCCATCCAAAGCAAGTACAGTTCTCTGAAGCTCAGAGCCCCGAAGTCCCAAAATATTTAAAGGATAAAAGTGGCTTAATCCAGGTTTAATTAGTGGTAAGCACACGCTAATCACTTCGCAAGTTCGTCACTTCGGGATTTATATACACTTTTCATTCAAAATCTCTCGAAATCCAAAGTGCCGAAGTGACGAGAGACTACCATGACACTCTGGGAGAAAGTCACTTCAGGAGATATTCATGCTTCGCGTTCAAAAGCTCCCGAGCTCTAAGAAATTTGTGTCATCGCTAAATCATACAGGGGAGTTCTAATATGGCAGATGGATAGAACTTTAGCATGGATGCTAAAGCAGAAGGGTCACCTAGATCACAGATTGAAAACATATCAATGGCCACACTTCATTGCGGGGACGCTACTTGCTCGAGTGTTAAAATCCTTGAGCGATCCCGCAATCGAGACCGTGATATAGCAAAAGTGATACATGGCAGAAAATGGTGAATTGCAGGATCAAAAGCGATGTGGGTTCAAATCGCCTTCATCGGCCCCGCAATCACGTGCTTATAAAATGTCAAATTCAAGAGCAACACATGGCCTCCCCCTAGGCATTAAGCCTCGTTGTGATCTCTAGAAAAAAAAAATAGTTGATGAAAAAGGAGTGGTGGTTGAAACCTCGACTCACTCCATAAATAGAAGACATGGAGGGTCTGGCCGTGGAGACAGAAATTTCAGCCTGAGGTACCAACTGGATGGTTTCTTCTTACAGGGCCATGCTGATCTGAACTCACATATGATAGAAGGATACACGCACAGTCTGACAAAAGGATGCACAACTATAAGGCTTTGACTGGAATGGCCAGATCACACTCATGGCAGTTGTGAACTGATCTGATTATTAATAGATCAATTCAAGATTTTGTAATGGTCATCAACTGGTTGAGCAGAGCTCCCTATTTTGTAATATTTTGATACCAGAGTTGTTCTCTGGTTATGTATAAAACTTGAGACTTTTGCATTAATAGAAGTCAGCTTCTTTCATCTTCTTACTTAAATTGTGTTGAAACACTCATGCATGGAGGATCCAGACGAGGGTTGTAGTTGTATTTTAATGTAGGTTTGATTATAATGATGTTGTGACCTGTTCCAGTACTTTCCTTTTGTTGTCTTATTTCCCCTTATGTTGAAATGCTCGTGCATGGAGGATCCAGACGAGTTGTCGTAGTAGCATGATAATGGAGGTTTGATTATTATGCTACTGTGATATATTTCTGTCTGAAAATTAAGTTCAAGAGTGATCTTGTGCCTAAGTTTTTCTTCACCAAGCTTCTTGAAGGTCGGATGCTCATGGCAGACTTGTCCACCTTTCTCACTAAGTCTTCCTTCTGCTCACCTTTAACCTTAAACCACTGACTGAAGTTAATGAGGACCTCATTTATTTACGCATTGCTTGTCCAGTTTCTGTGTTAAAACATTCTTTTATTGAGCTTTATCCTTTTAACCTCCATTCATAAAACCTACCTCCACAAACATTTTGATGGGTACTGGGTTTATCCTCTTTCAGTCTGAGGGTGACTCTCAGTGATAACATTAATGGAATCGTTGTTGGGGACGGAACTGGAGATATCTTCCCTAGGAGGACGACATAGATCCATTTCTTGATGGTAGAAAAGAGAGGGACATCGAAAATCGATTGTAATCATCTGTCTGGCGACTCCACAATCAAAGACTCCATGGGGGAGGATCATGTTCACAAAAAGATGGCCATACGAAAGGGGATGACTAGGTATCATCTTATGAGCTTTCTCCATGAACTGTTGTTTTTCTTTATCGGCTCATTTCTCTCTTTCCCTTTACATATCAAGAGGATTATCCTCTCCTTTGTTTATTCGGATGATCATCAGCCTTCCTTTATATATCCATCCTTGGAAGAAGAAGACCTACCTTCTTCACGTGTTGTAGATGTTGATCTTGTATGTTCACCTCAGCCTATTCATAAGGATGAGCTTTGTATTGAAATCCCTCTTGAATTTGATCACCCTTGTAGCCTTAAGGAGGTTGAAATTGATTCAAAGGCTTCTCTTATCTCATCACCTTATGTTGTTATTGTTGAACCTTGCCATCAACTTGTTAAACCTCATATCCAGCCCACTAGTTTTCAAACTAGAATTAGAGACAAGATGTTTAAACCTTTAAGGCTTCCATATCACCTTCATCCTTATCCTCTTGATTTCCTTGAATATCTTCCTCGGTTCTCTGGAGAAGATCATGTTACAGTTGAGAAGCATTTGGAGGCCTTTGAGAACTTTGTTTATCAGTTTGAGATAGTTCATGACGATGTTACAATGAGGTTGTTATCCAAATCTTTGTTCAGATATGTTGTTGTGTGGTTTAAGGGTTTGAGAGCTGATTTCATTGGTTCGAGTTGTGCAATGCATTTTTAAAGTGTTGGGGTGAGAACAAGTCCCTTGATCAGTACTTGGCTGATTTTAATGCTTTGAGGAGAGGGGAAGAGGAAGCCTTGGTTGTCTTCAACAAGAAGTTTTATAGTGTTTATCATAGCATGCCAGTGGAAATCCGACCTTCCGAGACTGCTGCCATTGTGTACTATGTAATGGCTCAGCATTCAGAGCTTGTTCTTCTCTTGAGAGAAAGGAAATCTTCATCCTTAAAATGCTTATTTGAAGATGTTGAAGAGGTCGAGGAGAACATCTGTGCTAGAAAGAAGATTGGAGATCAAGTATATTTTGAAAGTTTGCATGCACAAGATGAGCAACAGGAGGACTATTAGTATATTCTAGATGAATAGCAAAAAGACAGTGAGTATGAATCAAATCTGGAGCAGAAGCAAGGTTGTAAGTATGCTTTACATTTGGAACCAGATTCTTCATTATGCTCATATTTTCCTATAGACAGAGATGCATGTCATGTTTATGATCAGTTTCTGAAATTTTTTGATCATGAAGTAACAGATGATTGCATAGATAATCATATGTTCATGGCTGAGCATTATCAGTATGATTCAAATTATGTTGTGCAATTATCTCGTGATCATTTTTTTAAACAAGTTGTTTCTCCTAATGACCAAGATCTGCTTATAAAAGAGCAAGAAGGTTATCAGTTTTCAAGAAAAGAGGCATTCATGGAGGAGCAGTTTTTTCCTGAGGATCAGCAGGTTTCTGATCTTGGTTTCAAAGATTCATTTGTAGCCTTGTTGGAATCAAGTTTTTCAGATTTTCTGAAAGTTTCAAATTTCATTCCACTAGCATTCACAGGTGAGTATGGTTTTCTGAAGCATTCTCTATCATTGTTAGTATGTTTTTGTTTTTATCTATTGAGCAATGATAGAGACAAGATCATCTCAGTCTTGAAGTTATTTGAGTGGCTACTATGGAAATCTGCTTTTACTTGACCAAATTGCATACTTGGTTAGAGGTAGGGTAGTGTAGGAAATAAGCTCACTTACCGATCATTTTATTTCCTTCAAGTTTGCAGGAGGTAATAAGCTCGCTTCCCGAGCCTTTCTTTCCTTAGTTTATAGTGGGTCTTTCAATTTTCTTGAATAAGTGGGCATTGTTAGCAGTGTTTGGAGGTTGGTAACACAGATGACTCCATAGCCCAATGGATAAGGCACTAGAACTGCTTGTTCTTGGAAGCTCACAGGGAGAATGTCATCCCCTGTGCAGCCAAATTTTATCACATAAAGTTGTCAAAGTGTCTCAGGGCGACCAGGTCTTTTGTTTGTGCAAGTAACAACCATGAGCACAAAACACAGCAATTCAAAAGCTGTCAATTTCGGGCTCAGATTGTAGGAACGGACAGATTAAAATTCCAATGGTGGAGATTCAACAAGCCACTCATATCAACAGTTTTCGTGCATTCGGAGTGTCAAAATCGCGCGGGGTTTAACATCAAGAGAGAACCCACGAAGTACTGGAACCCCAAAGTGTCGAAGTGTCGAAGTCCCGAAGAGACACGTCACTTCAGTCCCGTACTACTTCGGGAGATTTCCATGCTTTACATCTAGAAACTCTCGAAGTTTGAAGTGTCGAAGACACATGAAACTCATTTGCCATTTTAGGCCAACACATCACTCCGGGAGAGTGTCACTCCAGGATTTTTCCATCCAGAGCAAGCACAGTTCTCTGAAGCCCGGAGCCTCGAAGTCCCAAAGTATTTAAATGATAAAAGCTACTTAATCCTGGTTTAATTAGTGGTAAGCACACACTAATCACTTTGCAAGTTTGGCACTCTGGGGGTTATATACACTTTTCATTCAAAATCTCGCGAACTCTGAAGCGTCGAAGTGATGAGAGACTGCCACGACACTGCGGGAGAAAGTCACTTCGGGAGATATTCATGCTTCTCGTTCAAAAGCTCTCAAGCTCTAGGAAATTTGCACCATCGCTAAATCAGATAGGGGATTTATAATATGGCAGACGGATAGAACTTTAGCAGGGGTGCTAAAGTAGTAGGGTCACCTAGATCACAGACCGAAAACAGATCAATGGCCATGCTTCATTGCGGGGACGCTACTTGCTCGAGTGTTAAAATCCTTGAGCGGTCCCACAATCAAGAACGTGGTATAGAGAAAGTGCTACGTGACGGAAAATAGTCAATAGCGGGCTCAAAAGCGGTGTGGGTCCAAACCACCTTCGTCAGCCCTGCAATCACGTTCTTATAAAACATCAAATTCAAGAGCAGCATGTGGCCGCCCCCTAGGCATTAAGCCTTGTTGCGATCTCGAGAAAAAAAAAGTAGTTAATCAAAAAGAAGTGGTGGTTGAAACCTCAACTCACTCCATAAATAGAAGACATGGAAGGTCTGGCCGTGGAGACAAAACTGTCAGCCCCAGGTACCGACCTGATGGTTTCTTCTTGCAGGCCCATGCTGATCTGAGCTTGTGTATGATAGAAGGATACACGCACAATCTGACAGAAGGATGCATAGACGTAAGGATTTGAATGGAATGGCCAGATCACACTCCTGGCAGATGTGAACTGATCTGATTATAAATACATCAATTCAAGATTTTGTAATGGTCGTCAACTGGTTGAGCAGAGCTCCCTATTTTGTAATATTTTGATACCAAAGTTGGTCTCTAGTTATGTATAAAACTTGAGACTTTCGCATTAATAAAAGTCATATTCTTTCATCTTCTTGTTTAAATTGTGTTGAAACACTCATGCATGGAGGATCCAGATGAGGGTTGTAGTTGTATTGTAATGTAAGTTTGATTATAATGTTGTTGTGACCTGTTCCAGTACTTTCCTTTTTTTGTTTTATTTCCCCTTATGTTGATATGCTCGTGCATGGAGGATCCAGATGAGTTGTCATAGTTGCATGATAATGGAGGTTTGATTATTATGCTATTGTGATATATTTCAATGTCTGAAACTTAAGTTCCAGAGTGCTCTTGTGACTAATTTTTTCTTTACCAAGCTGCTTGAAAGTCGAATGCTCATGGCAGACTTTGCCACCTTTCTCACTAAGTCTTCCTTCTTCTCACCTTTAAACTTAAACCACTGACTGGATTTAATGAGGACCTCGTTTCCTTATGCATTGCTTGTCCAGTTTTTGTGTTAAAACATTCTTGTATTGAGATTTGTCCATTTCACCTCCATTCATAAAACCTACCTCCACAAACATTTTGATGGGTATAGGGCTTATCCTCTTGTAGTCTTAGGGTGACTCTCAGTGCTAAAACATCACACTCAAGCATAGTCGCAATATAATTCCCTCATAAAAGAGGGTTTCCTTCTAATGAAAAAATCCCTAAAATAACTTCTACCATCAAATATGCGACCTTATAATGAACGATCCATATTGACTACGAAATTACAATATTTTATAAGGGAAATTTCCCCAATATTTCGCTTCGCAGGTGCTGCCCTCGAATCCCTCGCCAAGGGGGGGGGGAATCCCCCCCACACCCCTCGTTAGGGAATGGGGTCCAAGAACGACTGAAACAAACCTCTAAATCAGGAAGATAATCAGGCTCCACAACCAACAATCTCCCACTTGGAAACCGATCACAACAACTCCATTGTTGTTGTACATGTTGGACTATACTCCACCTTAGACCTGGAAAATATCTCATCTTCACCTTTATGCCTGAAGGCCAATTGAAACTAAGCAGGAACTCAGTTTCTCCCTGGTTACTCCCTTTGTTAACATGTCTGTGGGATTTTGGCTAGTATGTATCTTTTCCAACTTCAAAATTCCATCTTCTAAGGTGGATTGTATGAAACGGTACCTAAGTTGTATATGCTTAGTCTTTGAATGGAAAGTTGAGTTTTTATCAAGAATAATGACACTCTCACTATCATATTACAACTTGTTATTCTCTTGCTTCTTTCCCAATTCCTCCATAAACCTCTGTAACCAAATCATTTATTTACTAGCCTCTGTAGCAGCAACATACTATGCTTTTGTTGTTGAAAGTTCAACAACCTTTTGTAGTTTTTAAATCCAGCTTATTGTTGTTCCACCTACAGTAATAACATACCCTATGGTGCTCCTCCTTCTATATTTATCACCTGCCATATCTGAATCAACATATCCCTATAGAAATATCTTTGGACCTCCAAAACATAATGCATGAGTAGAAGTACCTCTCAAATATCTAAGAATCCACTTCACTGCCTCCCAATGTTCTTTACCTGGATTGTTCATATACCTGCTCACAACTCCCACTGCATGTGCAATATATGGTCTTGTGCTAACCATCGTATACATCAAGCTACCAACTGTTGATGAATAAGGGACCATGGACATGTATTATATCTCCTCCTGTGTATTGGGACACATTTTCTTAGTTAATTTGAAATGGCTAGCCAAAGGTGTACTTATTGGTTTTTCATTTTGCATTTTAAATCTCTCCTGCACCTTCTCTATGTACTCACCCTGAGACAATGTCAATTTGCGATTTTTCATGTCTCTTGTTATTCTCATACCAAATATTTTATTTGCAACACCCAATTCCTTCATCGCAAATGAATTAGCTAATTTCTTCTTGAGCACATTTATATCATGCATATTATGCCCTGCAACAAGCATGTCATCTAAATACAATAACAAGATAATATAGCTTCCATTTTCTAGCCTTTTAAAATAAACATAGTGATCAGAATGATATCTACTATAACCTTGTTCTATCATAAACCTGTCAAACTTCAAATACCACTACCTTGGATCTTGCTTTAAGCCACACAACCTCTTCTTCAACTTGCATACCAAATTTTCCTTCCCTTTGACCTCGTACCCCTGTGGTTGTTGCATATAAATATCTTCATCCAAATCCCCATGGAGAAAAGTTGTTTTTACATCTAATTGTTCAAGATGCAAATCTTCTACTCCCACAAGACTTAAAATAGTCCTAATTGAAGTCATTTTAACAACAAGAGAAAATATCTCATCAAAATCTATACCTTTCTTTTGTGCAAACCCCTTTACAACAAGTCTAGCCTTGTACCACTTTTTGCCTCTGTCTTCTTCCTTCAACCTGTAAACCCATTTATTCTTCAATACTCTTTTTCCTGCAAGCAACTGAACCAAGTCCCAAGTCTGGTTATTTACCAAGGAAACCATTTCCTCTTTCATGCCTTGCTCCCACTTCCTTTTAGTGTCTACTTCCATTGCCTCTTCATAACTTTCTAGTTCACAAGAATCAATCAATAATAAATAGTACAATGAAGGAGAGTATCGTTCAGGGGGTCTACTTAACTTGACAGACCATATAACAACACTTGCAAGAGTTTGAGGTACTTATTGCTCCTGGTGTTGTATATTTTGATTTTCTGGTACCTTTGGAATTTCTTTTTCAGTGATCTCATCAAGCACTGTGTATTTTGGTTTTTCTTTTTCTCTTTCTTTCCCTGCAACTGATCTTTGTACATGACCTTCTCATTGAATATGACATTTCTACTCCTAATGATTTTTTGATTTTCATAATCCCATAAGAGATAACCAAAATCATTAACATTGTATCCAATAAAGGTACACTTCTTGGATTTTGCCTCAAGCTTTGTTCTATTTTCTATATCAACATGGACAAATGGTTCACAACCGAAAGTCTTTAAAAAAGAATAGTTTACCTTTTTACCTTTCCATGCCTCCTCTAGAATTCCACCATCCAAAGAGCTTGAAGTTCCTCTATTTATTAAATAAACAACAATATCTACGGCATCTACCCAGAACTGTAAGGGAAACCCAACATGCAATCTCATACTCCTTGCACACTCCATGATTGTCCTGTTCATCCTTTCTGGCACACCATTTTCTCGTGGTTTTCCTGGAACTGGTTTCTCTCTACGAATCCCATGGTATGAATAATAATCATCAAACTCGTTGGTGCAATATTCACCTCCATTGTCTGATCTGAGACACTTCAACCTTTTTTCCTGTTTCATTCTCAACCAAAGATTTCTTAAAAGTATAAAAAACATCAGATTTTTGTCGAATGCAATAAACCCAAGTTTTTCTAGTTGCGTCATCAATAAAAGTAACATAATAACAAGAGCCACCAAGAGATGATACTTGAGTTGGTCCCCATACATCTCTATGCACAAGCTCTAACCTTTCACTCTTCTTTTCTTTTCCGACTTTGAGAAATCTAACTCTCTTGTTTTCCATAAACACAATGCTCACATAAATCCAAATCAATTTGTTTAAGATATGGCAACAAATTCCTTTTTTGAAGTATCTGCATCCCCTTCTCACTAATGTGTCCAAGCTTATGATGCCAAAGTGTTGTATTCACTCTTGTAGAAGCTAAAGAGATAGAAGAATCAATATTACCAGTACATAAATACAATGTACCTACCTTCTCTCCTTTTGCTATCACCAATGATCCTTTGGTGACCTTCCATGCCTTATCTGTAAATATAGATATACAACCTTCACTTGCCAACTGCCCAGTTGAAATTAGATTTTTCCCTAGATCTGGAACATGTCTTACCTATTTCAACAACCATTGGTTTCCATTGTTTTGCTTTATTTGTACCTTACCCATTCCAACAATTTTGCATGGTGCATCATCACCCAAATGAACCTGTCCAAAATCACCTTGAACATAATCTAGAAAAAGTTTCCTATAAGGTGTGGCATGAAATGAAGCCCTTGAATCTACTACCCAAGACTTAGAAAAATTATCTATAGAAAGAACCAAAGCATCTTGTAAAACATCACCTGCTACATTTGCTTCTTGATTTTTCTCATGTTCTTCATCTCTTTGTTTCTTTGGAGCTCTGCAATCTTTCTTTTGATGTCCTTTCTTCCCACAATTCCAACTCTCTATCTTTCCCAATCTAGATTTGGATATTCCCTTCCTATAATTCCCATGGTTTCCTAAGCCCTTTCCTCTATCCTTTTATCTTCCCCTGTTCTCCACAGTCGATGCATTTCCGGATGTCTCACATGTGTTTTCCGTCGCATTTCCTCGCTAAGGATAACACCAATAACATCATCAAATTTTAGAATGTTTGAATCAAAGATAGAGTTACTTATAACCATTACCAAACCATTCCAACTTTTTGGCAATGAGCACAAGATTAGAAGAGCCCTGAGCTCATCATCAAAGTCCACTTTTACAAAAGTTAACTGATTAGTAACCGTATTAAATTCATTTAAATGATTTGCAAAAGACCCACCTTGTGCATCTTTATATTCAATAATCGCTTGATTAGAAATACCTTGTTGGATACTAAGGGTTTTTCATACAATTTATCCAATGCGTCCATCAACTCCTTTGTTGTCTTTTCTTTTGAAATATTGAAATCCATAGATGTTTCCAGGCTCAGTCGTATTGTTGCTAGTGCCTTTTTGTCAAAAACCTCCCATTCTTCATCCTTCATGGTCATCGGTTTCTTTGTTATTCCGCCCATTGGTAGGAATAGATCCTTCTAATAGAAATAATCTTCCAACTATATCTTCCATAAACAGTAGTTTCGACCGTTAAATTTCTAGACCCTAAACTTTCCAGCTTCTGCGATTGCTCCCACTCGAATCAAGAACCCTCTTTTCCTGTGAGTTACCTTTTGCTCTGATACCAGTTGTTAGAAAAACATGATTGCGGAGCAATAAAATAAAAAAAATGTGGAAATAAAACATAGAAGATACACAATACAATAGAGACACAACATATACATGGTTCACCCAATGTGGGCTACGTCCACCATAGAAATTGTCAGGTCCTTCCTTTTTATTATCTAGCAAAATGAAGCGATACAACCTACATAACACTCATTGTAACTTCCTCTTCTTTCTCTCACAGTCTCCTCTCTCAGAATACAATAATTACACTCATGCATAGTCGTAATACAATTCCCTCATAAAATAGGGTTGCCTTCTAGGGAAAAAATACCTAAAATAACTTCTACCGTCAGATTTGGGACCTTATAATGAACGGTGCATATTGACTACGAAATTACAATATTTTACAAGGCAATTTTTCCCAATATTTTTTGGGGTGAAATCCCCCACACACCCGCCCGTCAGGGAATGGGGTCCAAGCACGACTGAAACAAACCTCTAAATTAGGAAGATAATCAGTCTCCACAACCAACAGATGATAACCTAATCTCAAGTAAATCTTTGAAAAGATTCTTGCACCTTTCAATTGATCAAACAAATCATCAATTCTAGGTAAAGGATACTTATTCTTTATGGTAACCTTATTAAGTTAACTGAAATCAATATACAACCTTAAGGTTCCATCCTTCTTCTTCGCAAACACAATCGAGGCTCCCCAAGGTGACACACTTGGGCATATATACCCCTTTTTTAACAAATATTCAAGTTACATCTGCAACTCCTTCAATTCTTGTGTACCCATTTTGTATGGTGTTTTAGACATTGTGGCATCTCCTAGCACCAAATCGATAGAGAAATCAATGTCTCTCTTTGGTGGCAGTCATGGGACTTCCTTAAAAACATCTTCAAAATACCTCAAGACCGGATGCTCTTCAATGCTTGTCACTTTATCTTTGGTTGCCTCCTCCATATGGGTTGCAAACACCTGACATGCCTTCCTCAAGCTCTTCTTAAACTACATAACTGAAATCTCTCTAACTACCACAGCTCTTGGAATGCCTTGAATCTTTCCTTGCTGCCCTTCCTCATCGAGACATGTAATTGTCTTTTTTAACAATCTAGGACATCGTGATGATTTTTCAACCAATCCATGCCAATTAGACATTCATATGAACCTAAGGGTATGATGTTTACATCTACCTTCATGTTGAGTCCATTCATGTCTATTTGACAATCTTTAACCAACTCATTGATCTTTCTCTTAGCCCCCATGGCCAACTAAACTAACCAAGATTTCTTATGCTTTATTCTTTGCAAGTGAAATCTTTCAACAATGTTATCATTTATTTAACTATGGCTAGCTACTGAATCAATTAAAATTGTTATGAGTTGGTTATCAATCTTACCTTCCACTTCGATCGTGGGGGATTGATATTATGCATGCTTGTTGTCCAAAGGCTGCATGAATCCTTGGCATGCTTCCTCCCATGTCTTCCATTGTTTCAGCCTCCTGAATGTTGTGGACAGTCCTCATTCTTTCTCCTTTATGAGGGAAATCCCTATATAAGTGATTCCCCCCACATCCCCAATATTGAACAGGTTGTTGCCTTGGCCTTTTCCCAAATGGATCTTCATTATTTTGCTCATTTTGAGTTGCACGACCTTGTTGACTTGCTTGGGAGTTATGTCTGAAAAAGGGTGGCTTAAAACCTTTTTGCCTTTGATACTTTTTATCTTTCATCTTTTCATTCCAAGCCTTTTGGAACATTGGCTTTCCTTTACTTTGCTCATAAAGGTGCCTTGCTCTCCTTATAATTTCCTCGAAGTTTTTGGGGTTGTCATATTGAATATTATCACTACAGAAGGAGGGTAACCCACTTAGAAACCTTTGGATTTTAACTTTCTCATCCTTGATGAAGTCAACATACTTCAACAATTCAAAGAACCGCTTCTCATATTCCTCCATCGTCATGGTTCCCAACTTGAGTTCAAAGAACTCTTTCATCTTCCTCTCATAGTAATGCTCGGACAAATATTTATCTTGGAAATATCCTTTGAATTTCCTCCATGACATTCTCTTATCATCAAGGTTCTTCGCTTGCTTAAGTTGATCCCATCGCATGGTTGCCTTTCTTTGCAAGTTGTAGGTGGCAATCCTAGCTTCTACCCGGGATGGGTAGTCATGCAACGAGAAGTATTTCTTCATTTCCAATATCCAAGCCTCTGCATCTTCTCCTTTCTTATGCTCGCCTTTGAAAGTAGGTGGTCTTATTTTCCTAAGTTTGCCTTGCAAGATATCTACCTCGGAGACACACACTTGAGTTGCTTCCTAGTCCTGAACTTGCATGAGTTTTTCTAGTGGACTGCTTTGGAGAATGATGGAGCCTGCTCATGCTTCTTGATTGCCTATCATTTCCATGATCATCCCTTTTGTTGTGAGATCTAAAGGATGATACTTGTCTAGCACTAGTTGCTTGCTTGGTGCAAGAATCCTTGTTAACTTGCTTATGAAACATATTTAAACTCTGAAGTATCCCTTCTTGAGCCTTTATAATCCTTTCATTATCAGCCTTGTAACTCTACACTTCCTTGTGCAGACTTCTCATAGTGACAATCTCTTGGTTATTTATTCTTCCATTTTACTCTATCTCAACATTCCCTGTGTTGATATGCAGACCTCTAAACTCTTCCCCATGGCTGCAAGACCCTTGATCATCTTCCATGACTTTAGTCCTCGTATAAGAACTAAGTTTATTTGTGTACCTCTAATTTTGCAAGCTGTGCAACCAACAAAATTTGTTAGGCTAAAATAATTAACAAGATTCATGAAATTATGTACAATTATGTTTCCATATTGTATCAGAATTCTTTCTTTCATAAGTTCGCCCGAAAAGTTTCAACACTTAGATTATTTTTCCATCTATTCGGACTCACGGACTTAGGAACTTGTAGACTCACGAAAGCATAATTATTCCTTTCATAAGTCCATCTGAAAATTATCGACACTTCGATTATTTTTCCACTTCTACGGGCTTGCGGACTTGCGGACTTACGGACTCACAATCTTGTAACCTTTCTTTCATAAGTTTGTCTGAAAAGTCTCAACACTTAGTCTTTTCTTCACTTCTTCATAATTGTGGACTCACCGACTCACAATCTTGTAACTTTTATTTCATAAGTTCGTCTGAAAGTATCAACACTTTGTCAATTTTCCACTTCTTTGAACTTGCAGGCTCACAGACACATGGACTCATAATAATTCCCAGCACTTAGTCATTTTTACCTTTGCAGACTCGTGGAGTCTTAGATTCACAGACTCAATAACTCATAATAAGTCCCAATACTTAGTTCTTTTTTCTAACTTCTTGCCTCTGTGTACCTGCCACCATGGTAGTAGACATCACCTACTGCCACGTCAGCGAACACATGGGCCCTCCCACGTGATGTTGACATCAACGTATGGAAAAATACCGAGATTTTTCCAATTTCGCTTATTTTCCAAAATCCCAAAAATGCTAAAATTCGCCAAAAAATGAAATTCCTTCTTGGGTAGTCAATAGAGCTCTGCGACTAAGCTCAAAACAACAAAATCAAGCCCAGTACATACACATTTGTTCACTTCTTTTCTAATTTGACTCTTTTAATTTGAAATTTCCATTATTTAGCTGCAGGAACTTGGGGTTTTTGCTCAATTTCATCCAATTTCACCATGAAACACCATAAACATTTTGTCAAACAATTTGCAAACAAACTCTTCCTCACATTTTTTCAAACAGTTTGTTTGCAAACTCTATAATTTTCCCTTTTGTGTTCCACTTACTTGGCCCATCCTAGCTCAGTGTTGAAAAACGGGGCTCTGATAGCACTTTGTAATGTACCCATCCACCATAGTTGGTCACGCCATGCAAATTTTTTATCTTTATCGGCTCTGATACCATTTTATTAACATACCTAGCCTTCAACTAGGCAACAATACGCGCAGAATACACATAAATGAAACTTCTGCTAATTAAATCCATTATTTTGTTGTTATATGTTTTCCCATAGCCTACAACTACAATTTATAATAGATTAAGTTGCAACAATAACCATGAAACATATGCATATAAAACATGCTAATAATCAACATGAGATACAACAAAACCATTCATTAGAGCAACATGTAAGTCATTCTCATTCACATAGAGTTCATGCACAACCATAACACATGTAAATAACTCGGTACAAGATAAAACACTTATCTTAAACAAGAATTGTGCAACCAGCTCCTTGGGATGGACGTTCCGCCCAACCGTAGACTGACTGGTCCAAGTCTCAACAACCAGTCATCCCCGAGATGAGGCTAGCAATCCACAAAAGAGGGTGGTCTCTCACAGTCCACTCACATCCCATAAATCTCTCAACCATACTAATATTCTCCTACAGCTATCCCGACTTCTCTACCAACTCTCTTCTACTTGACCTGCCCAACCCAAGTAATGCACCATTCATTTATCAAGGTTATCCCAAGGGATGTACCATCCGTTTATCAAGGCTAACCCAAGGAATGAGAAATTCATTTATCAAGGTCTCTCTGGTACATTCAACTAGGAATCTCTCAGCTGGGAACTCAAGGGAAACCATTGCTAGGAAACTATAAGAAAACCAACAACAATAGTTGTTGTTCCAGTGCAACTCATGCAGGAGTTCACTCTTTCGACTTGACAGTCGGGCTCTTCAGTTCTCCAACTCCAATTCGCTCCAGTTACACTCCAGACTTCTCCCATCTTGGTTGCATTGACTTCCCGCTCTGTTTTCTCGTCTGTTGTTCGCTTCCCATGCACAAGCTCGACTCCCTCCTCAAGTTGTTTGAATTCATGTTACTTCCCTCCATGGATTGTACTCAACCCCCATGTGCCCAATAAATTTGGGATGTGACCGCTCACACTCACCCTCATACATGTATTCAATGATTGGCTTCGGAAACACTCAATCAGAAAGATGTGACCACTCCCACCCACCCTCTTACATGTATCAAATGGTTGGCTTTGGGAACACTCAATAAGACATCGAAAGGTTCATATACAATAGAAGATTTAGGAAAACGAGTTAAATCTATAAACATGGGTAATTTCCCCTTTGGACCCCTCTTGGCCATTATCCTATACACTCCCCTCTCTTGTGGATTAATTCAGCCCCCATCTCTTGTCTATGTCCCCTTAGCAACTGACATCACATTTTTATTAATAAAACAAAGAAACACATTTCGCATATTACATCACTTGGTCGTAGCCACATATTATATCTACATAAGCATTAACTAAACTGGGGGTTATAATGGGGATGTTACATATCTTGAGATTTTTGGCTTTGCACCCCTGCCATATGGTGGACCAGACTTGAGATTGTTCGCCTAAGCATTGGTTATACTATGGTGACATTAGTTGCTTGACCCAACTATCCAAATAGGTTACTTACAGGGGTTATTCTGCAGGTACCCTGAGTCAGATAGGGATAAGACATCACATAGACTTTATGGAGGATTTCCTCTCTGGAGGAATCTAACCGATTGCATTGTGAATCCTATGAGGGTCCTTATAACTTGTTATATTACCTCCACTCAATTGTTTAGGAGTCTCATACCCTCTTGGGAGAGGCATACCTTATTTAGTACGGGAGCCCCCTTCAACCATTATATCATGTTTGTGTGCATTGGCTTTTAGCGTTATTTAGGAGTGTGATCTTTGATTATTAGTTGGCATTAGGATTTTGTATTTCGTCATGAGTTCTGAATAATCGTGGAGCAATACCAACCTACCCGCCGGTCTCTTCATCTTTTGAAGCTACCATCACAATTAGGTCCTTGATCGAATCCACCTCTTAAAAGGCATAGATTAAATAAGCAAGGTACATATATATCCACCTCTCAGACTCATAATCATCTTGTTCTCACATGAACTTGTTAGAGTCATGTGGGTTTGTGGTTTCTACCTAAGACTATAATTTTCCCCTGTATTTCTCCTTTTCGCAAACCAAGTCAAAAGGTCAAGCAAATATTTAATCTGGGACGTAGGTCTCATTAGGAGAGATCAACGATGGAAAATAATCACGAGAATCGAGACTTCGAAATGTTGTTAAAGTTGTTCGTCAAAGGTTCGAACTCTCAAAACCCGAAATCAGCAGGAATCGTCTGATTCACAGGGACGCGTGGCACTAGATCCAAGGATTCGCGGTTTCGCGAATCCTTGGTTTTAGCATTGAGCGGTCGGCGACTGGGGTTTTTGAGGAAGCAATCATGGTCGTCAAATTCAAAGCAAGTCCGATCGTTGATCTTAATAAGGCTATTTTGCAAGTTCGGGCATCGAAATATTTAAAATCAAGTGGACTGAAGACTCCCGAAAGATGAAATCCTGAAGCGTGTTTGGATAAAAGCACCAACTTATGACCCGTGGTCGCATGCAGGATGGAACGATGAAAACGAGTTGTCCCAAAGGCTGAAAAAGCCCATATTGGTCAAAGAAAAATATCAGCATGGCCTCGAGACGTCGAGATAGACTCTCAGAAGTCGTGAGCACCATCTGAGAATTCATGAGTGTCGGGCCTTGTCCTAATCCTAATGAAGTTAGTTATTGAAGATGGGGACGACAATTGAGACCTCGTCTCACCCCATAAATGGAAAACATGCAGAGAGGGGTCATGAAGGAAGACTGTCAATCCGAAGCTTCCTTATGGATAGATTTTCTTGTAAAGAACATAACTACGCCTGGCTCACATCTGACAGGAGGAGATCTGCACAATCTGACAGAGCAGGCGCCGACTAAAAACGTTAATGCAGTGGTTTGATCACACTCCTGGTGGTTGCAACATTTCTAAGTATATATAGGCAGCTTTAGTATTTTGTTGAGGTCGAATGGTTGAGCTAGGCTCCCTGCTATTGTAATATTATGATGAAGAACATTGGTTCTCTAGTTATAAATTTGATTTGCGACTTCTTGATTAATCTAAGTCAGCTTCTCTTACTCCATCTTATTTGCCTCTGAAACTGAGAGAGTTCATGAATGACTGATTCAAATGGATTGTTGTGACTGTATTATGATGAATGTTTGATTATAGTGTTGTTATGATTTATTTCATTTTCCTTGAAATTTGAATCCAAGAGGATCTTGTGTTTGAGTTTTTCCTCCTTAGGTTGCTTGAAGACCCGATGTCCATAACAGACCTCTACACCTTTCTCACCAAATTCTTCCTTCTACTCACCTTACTCCAACTTACTGACTAAAGCTAATCCAGGACCTCAATTGCTTGTGCATGCTAGTCCATATTTATGAGTTAGAACGTTATTATCATTGAGTCTTCTACATTTGACCACCTAAAACTCATTTATATTTACCGTATAAACTGATGCGTACTGGGCTTATCTTCTATGCAATATGAAGGTGAGTTCTAGTGTTAAAATTTATTGGCATCGTTGTCGGGGAACGAATTGAAGACATTTCCCTTGGATAGAATGACAAAGCTTATTGATTATGAAGGTGCATTAGAACTCAGTACATCAAAGATTGCAACTTGCACCTGGTGACTCCATTGTTTTGACTCCAGTGTTTCAGTTGTGGCTCTTAAAGGCAGACACACGAGGTCTACTCCATAGCTACCTCTGGCTACACCTGAAGCTAACCCAGAGAGGATTATCAAGAAAACAAAGCTTTCTCGAGAAGGCTTTAGCTGCTGCCCTAGATTGAAAAGCTCCCTGGGAGAATGACAACGATTAGATCTGTCCTTTTGATGGTGAACAAAGACCAAACACATTCAGACTACATAGCATTCACTTGGCGACTCCACAATCAAAGACTCCACTGGAGAGGATCATGTTGACATAAAGATGACCATACTGAAGGGGAAGACCGGGTATCAGTTTATGAGCTTGCTTCATGAAATCATGTTTTTCTTTATTAGCTCATTTCTCTCTTTCCCTTTACATATAAAGAGGATTATCCTCTGCTTTGTCTATTCAGATGATAAGAATCCTTCCTTTATTTATCCATCCTTGGAAGAAGAAGACATGCCCTCTTCTTGTGTCGTAGATGCTAATCTTGTGCCTTCACCTTAGCCTATTCATAAAAGTGAGATTTGTATTGGATTTCCTCTCGAAGTTGATCACCCTTGTAGCCTTGAGGGGGTTGAAAATGATTCACGGTATTCTCAAATCTCATTACCTTATGTTATTACCGTTGAACCTTCCCATCTTCTTGTTAAATCCCATATTCAACCCACAAGTTTTCAAGCTAAGATTACAGACAAGATGTTTAAACCTTTAAGACTGCTACATCACCTGCATCCCTATCCTCTTTATTCCTTTGAGTATCTTCCTCAGTTTTCTAAAGAGGATCATATTACAGCTGAGAGGCACTTGCAGGCCTTTGAGAACTTTGTTGATCAGTTTGAGATTGTTAATGATGATGTTACCATGAGGTTATTCTCACACTCTTTGTCTGGAGATGTTGTTGTGTGGTTTAAATGTTTGGGAGTCGGTTCTATTGGTTCTTGGATCGAGCTATGAAAAGATTTTTTAAAGTGTTGGGGTGAGAACAAGTCCCTTGATCAGTACTCGTTTGAGTTTAATACCTTCAAGAGAGGGGAAGAGGAAGCCTTGGTTGTCTTCAAGAGGAGGTTTTACAGTGTTTATCATAGTATGCTTGTGGAGATCAGGCCCACAGAAACTGTTGCCATGGTGTACTATGTCATGGCTCAACATTCAGAGCTTGTCCTTCTCCTGAGAGAAAGGAAATCTTCATATTTAAGACACATGTTTGAAGATGTTGAAGAGGTCAAAGAGAACATCAAAGTTAGCAAGGGGGTTCGTACGCAAGCATATCATGAAAAATTGCATGTACATAAGCAAGAAGACTGTCAGTATGTTTCAGATTCTAAGCAAGAAGATTGTCAGTATGTTTCAGATTCCGAGCAAGAAGACAGTGAGTATAATTCAAATCTGGAACAACAACAAGGAGGTAGGTGTGATTCACATTTGGAATCAGATTCTTCAATAATTGCAGATTTTTTTTATGGGAAGGGATGCATATCAATCTTATGATCAGCTTTCAGAACATTTTGAGCATGAAGTAGTGGTTGATTTCATAGATAACTATATGTTCTTGGCTTATCATAGTTGTGATGCTTTAAATCCCGCTGTACCATTATCTTATGAAGGAGAAACTGCAATTGTTGGTGATTAAGATTTCGTTTCGAAAGAACAAGGAGGTCATTTATTTGCAAGCAGAGAGGCATTCACAGAGGAGGAGCCTGGTCCTCTAAAGCAGCCATAATTTTGTCACGTTATTCATGATCCTATGACCATATATATGGAGTCGTATGTTTCAGATTTTTTGAAATTTTCAAATGGAATTATTCATCGATACTCACAAGTGAGTATGGTTTCATGAAAGATTTCCAATACCAAACTATAGAGCCTTTTCCTTTGTTCATTAAGGAAAAGCATTGAGTGGAAATCAGCCATCATGGACCCGCAAAAGACACAGAGCAGCATGTAAAGGAGGAGCTAAGTGGGCAGTTTTTCTCCTGTCTAGAACCTGTAAACGAGAAAATATCACCTGGTATTAGCCAACCTGCATCAGTTCTCCACCCACCTGTACACTCTGAGAACATCAAATGACAGGTGAGCAACAATGAAGGACATGAATTAATTTCTTGCCAGTTGATCTCCTCTGATTATAAATGTTGTGACCCTGTGGGGATATATATGGAGTTGTGTTTTTCAAAAGCATTGGAGCCTACATAATCATTCATCTTATCATCATTTGGGGGTATGGTCAATTTTCCAAGCCATGTTCTCGTTATGTTGTCATACCTCCCTATTTGTTTGTGGATCATCTACAGTAAAGGGAAGAATTATCTGCAGTCTGGGTGTCTATGGTGGAAGTTTGCTTTCACCTAGCGCCTTGTAAAAAGTCAGTTAGCCTAGGATTGTACATAAATAAGCTCTTTATAGAGCATGTGTGTTTGTTTTCCTTTTTATAAGTATAATAGTGTACATGTCGACCTTTGACGAAATATTTTGAGCTAGACTCCATAGCCCAAAATCTAAGGCAATAGAACTACACGTTCTTGGTAGCTCGCAAGGAGAATGCCATCCCCTGTGGAGTCAAATGTTATCACATGAACCTGTCAGAGTCCTGTGGGTTTGTGGTTTTTACCTAAGACAGTAATTTTACCCTGTCTCTCTCCTTTTGGAAGACCAAGTCAAAAGGTCAAGCAAAGATTCAATATGGGTTGTAGGTCTCATTAGGAGAGATCAACGGTGGAAAATAATCACGTGAATCAGGAGTTCGAAATGTTGTTAAAGTTGTTCGTCAAAGGTCCGAACTCTCGAAACTCGAAATCAGTAGGAGTCGTCTGATTCATAGGGACACGTGGCACCAGATCCAAGGATTCGCGGTTTCACGAATCAGAGGTTTTAGAATTGAGCGGCTAGCGACTGGGGTTTTCGAGGAAGAAATCATGGTCGTCAAATTCAAAGCAAGTCCGATTGTTGATATGAATAAGGTTATTTCGCAAGTTCGGGCATCGAAATATTTAAAATCAAGTGGAGTGAAGACTCCCGAAAGATGAAATCCCGAAGCGCATTTGGATATAAGCGCCAACTTATGACCCGAGGTCGCGTGCAGGATGGAGCAATGAAAAGGAGTTGTCCCAAAGGCCGAAAATGCCCATATTGGTCACAGAAAAAGATCAGCATGGCCTCAAGACGTCGAGATTGACTCTCAGAAGTCATGGGCACCATCTGAGCATTCATGAGTGTCAAGCCTTGTCCTGATCCTGATGAAGGTAGTTATTGAAGATGGAGGCGGCAGTTGAGACCTCGTCTCACCCCATAAATGGAAAACATGCAGATAGCGGTCATGAAGGCAGACTGTCAATCTGAAGTTTCCTTATGGAAAGATTTTCCTGTAAAGCACATAACTGCACCTAGCTCGCATCTGATAGGAGGAGGCCTGCACAATCTGGCAGAGCAGGTGCCGACTAAAAATGTTAATGTAGTGGTCTGATCACACTCCTGGTGGTTGCAGCATTTCTGAGTATATATAGGCAGTTTTAGTATTTTGTTGAGGTCGAATGGTTGAGCTAGGCTCCCTGCTATTGTAATATTTTGATGAAGAACATTGGTTCTTTGGTTATGTACTTGATTTGAGACTTCTTGATTAATCTAAGTCAGCTTATCTTACTCATCTTATTTGCCTCTGATACTGAGAGAGTTCATGAATGACTGATTCACATGGATTGTTGTGACTGTATTATGATAAATGTTTGATTATAGTGATGTTATGATTTCTTTCATTTTCCTTGAAATTTGAATCCAAGAGGATCTTGTGTTTGAGTTATTCCTCCTGAGGCTGCTTGAAGACCTGATGTCCATAGCAGACCTCTACACCTTTCTCACCAAAGTCTTTCGTCTACTCACCTTTACTCCAACTTACTGACTGAAGCTAATCCAAGACCTCAATTACTTGTGCATGCTAGTCCAGATTTCTGAGTTAGAACGTTATTATCATTGAGTCTTCTCCATCTGACCACCTAAAACGCATTAACATTTACTATATAAACTGATGGGTACTGGGCTTACCTTCTATGAAATATGAAGGTAACTTCTAGTGCTAGCTTTTCTTGGCACCGTTTTTGGGGAACAAATTGAAGACATTTCCCTGGGATAGAACAACAAAGCTTATTGATTCTGAAGGTGCATTAGAACTCAGTACATCAAAGATTGCAACTTGCACCTGGCGACTCCATTGTTTTGGATCCAGTGTTTCAGTTTTGGCTCCAAAAGGTAGAAACACGAAGTCTACTCCACATCTGCCTCTGGCTACACCTGAAGCTGACCTAGAGAGGATTATCAAGAAAAGAAAGCTTTCTCGGGAAGGATTTAGTTGTTGCCCTAGATTGAAAATCTCCCTAGGAGAACGACAAGGATCAAATCTAGCCTTTTGATGGTGAACAAAGACAAGACACATTCAGACTGCATAGCATTCACCTGGCGACTCCAAAATCAAAGAATCCACTAGGGAGGATCCTGTTGACAGAAAAGATGACCATACCGAAGGGGAAGACCAGGTATCTGTTTATGAGCTTGCTTCATGAAATCCTTTTTTTCTTTATCAGCTCATTTCTCTCTTTCCCTTTACATATAAAGAGGATTATCCTCTGCTTTGTCTATTCAAATGATAATAAGCCTTCCTTTATTTATCCATCCTTAAGCAGCATGTAAAGGAGGAGCTAAGTGGGCAGTTTTTCTCCTGTTCAGAACTTGTAAACGAGCAAATATCACCTGGTATTAGCCAACCTGCATCAGTTCTCCACCCACCTGTACACTCTGAGAACATCAAACGACAAGTGAGAAACAATGAAGGACATGAATTAATTTCTTGCCAGTTGAGCTCCCCTGATTATAAATTTTGTGACCCTGTGAGGCTATATATGGAGCTCTGTTTTCCAAAAGCATTGGAGCCGTCAGAATTATTCACCTTATCATCATTTGGGGGTATGGTCAGTGTTCCAAGGCATGTTCTTGTTCTGTTATCATACCTCCTTAGTTTTTTGTCGATCATCTGCAGTAAACAGAAAAATTATATTACCAGGTAGTCTGGGTGGCTATGGTGGAAGTTTGCTTTCACCTAATGCCTTGTAAAAAGCCAGTTAGCCTAGGACTATACATAAATAAGCTCTTTCTGGAGCATGTGTGTTTTTTTTCCCTTTTATAAGCAGAATAGTGTACATGTCAGCCTTCGGCGAAATGCTTTGAGCTAAACTCCATAGCCCAATAGCTAAGTCACTAGAACTGTGTGTTCTTGGAACCTCGCAAGGAGCATGCCATCCCCTGTGGAGCCAAATGTTATGACATGAACTTGTCAGAGTTGTGTGGGTTTGTGGTTTCTACCTAAGACTGTAATTTTGCCCTGTCTCTCTCCTTTTCACAGACCAAGTCAAAAGGTCGAGCAAAGATTTAATCAGGGTCGTATGTCTCATTACGACAGATCAATGGTGGAAAATAATCATGGGAATCGAGAGTTCGAAATGTTGTTAAAGTTGTTCGTCAAAGGCTCGAACTCCCGAAACCCAAAATCAGCAGGAGTCGTCCGATTCAAAGGAACGCATGGCACTAGATCCAAGGATCTTTGGTTTTGTGAATTAGAGGTTTTAGCATTGAGCGGCTGGCGACTGGGGTTTTCGAGGAAGCAATCATGGCCATCAAATTCAAAGCAAGTCCGATCGTTGATATGAATAAAGCTATTTCGCAAGTTCGAGCATCGAAATATTTAAAATCAAGTGGAGTGAAGACTTTCGAAAGACAAAATCCCAAAGCGCCTTTGGATATAAGTGCCAAGTTATGACCTGAGGTCGCATGTAGGATGGAGCGATGAAAAGGAGTTGCGCCAAAGGCCGAAAATGCCCATATTGGTCATAGAAAAAGATCAGCATGGCCTCGAGACGTCGAGATTGACTCTCAGAAGTCCTGGGCACCGTTTAAGCATTCATGAGTGTCAGGCCTTGTCTTGATCCCGATGAAGGTAGTTATTGAAGATGGGGGTGACAGTTGAGACCTCGTCTCACCCCATAAATGGAAAACATGCAGAGAGCAGTCGTGAAGGCAGACTGTCAATCTGAAGCTTCCTCATGGACAGATTTTCGTGTAAAGCACATAACTGCGCCCGGCTCCCATCTGATAGGAGGAGGCCTGCACAATCTGATAGAGCAGGCGCCCACTGAAAACATTGATGCAGTGGTCGTATCACACTCCTGGTGGTTGCAACATTTATGAGTATATATAGGCAGTTTTAACATTTTGTTGAGGTCGAATGGTTGAGCTTGGCTCCCTGCTATATTAATATTTTGATGAAAACTAGTTCTCTGGTTATGTACTTGATTTGAGACTTATTGATTAATCTAATTCAGCTTCTCTTACTCCATCTTATTTGCCTCTGATATTGAGAGATTTCATGAATGATTGATTCACATGGATTGTTGTGACTGTATTATGATGAATGTTTGATTATAGTGTTGTTATGATTTATTTCATTTTCCTTGAAATTTGAATCCAAGAGGATCTTGTGTTTGAGTTTTTCCTCCTTATGCTGCTTGAAGACCTGGTGTCCATAGCAGACCTCTACACCTTTCTCACCAAAGTCTTCCTTATACTCGCCTTTACTTCAACTTACTGACTGAAGTTAATCCAAGACCTCAATTGCCTGTGCATGCTAGTCCAAATTTATGAGTTAGAACGTTATTATCATTGAGTCTTCTGCATTGTCCACCTAAAACTCATTTACATTTACTGTAAAGATTGATGGGTACTGGGCTTACCTTCTATGCAATCTGAAGGTGACTTCTAGTGTGAACATTTCTTGGCGTCGTTTTCGGGGAACGAATTGAAGACATTTCCCTGGGATAGAACGACAAAGCTTATTGATTCTGAAGTTGCATTATAACTCAGTACATCGAAGATTTAACTTGCACCTAGCGACTCCATTATTTTGACTCCACTGTTTACGTTGTGGCTCTGAAAGGCAGACACACAAGGTCTACTCCACAGCTGCCTTTGGCTACACCTGAAGCTGACCCAGAGAGGATTATCAAGAAGAGAAAACTTTCTCGAGAAGGCTTAGTTGTTGCCCTAGATTGAAAAGCTCCCTAGGAGAACGACAATGATCAGATCTGGCCTTTTGATGGTGAACAAAGACCAGACACATTCAGACTGCATAGCATTTACCTGGCGACTCCACAATCAAAGACTCCACTCGAGAAGATCCTATTGACAGAAAGATAACCATCCGAAGAGGACGACCAAGTATCAGTTTATGAGCTTGCTTCATGAAATCTTGTTTTTCTTTATCAGCTCATTTCTCTCTTTCCATTTACATATAAATAGGATTATCCTCTGCTTTGTCTATTCAAATGATAATAAGTCTTCCTTTATTTATCCATCCTTGGAAGAAGAAGACATGCCCTCTTCATGTGTTGTAAATGGTAATCTTGTACCTTCACCTCAGCATGTTCATAAAAGTGAGATTTGTATTGGATTTCCTCTCGAAGTTGATCACCCTTGTAGCCTTGAGGGGGTTGAAAATGATTCACCTTACTCTTAGATCCCATTACCTTATGTTATTACCATTGAACCTTCCCATTTTCTTGTTAAATCCTGTATTCAGCCCACAAGTTTTCAAGCTAAGATTAAAGACAATATGTTTAAGCCTTTAAGGCTGCCACATCACCTGCATCCCTATACTATTTATTCCTTTGAGTATCTTCCTCGTTTTTCTGGAGAGGATCATGTTGCAGCTGAGAGGAAATTGCAGGCCTTTGAGAACTTTGTTGGTCAGTTTGAGATTATTCATGATGATGTTACCATGAGGTTGTTCTCACACTCTTTGACTGGAGATGTTGATGCGTGGTTTATATGTTTGGGAGCAGGTTTTATTGGTTCTTGGATCGAGCTATGCAAAGATTTTTTAAAGTGTTGGGGTGAGAACAAGTCCCTTGATCAGTATCAGTTTGAGTTTAAAGCCTTGAGGAGAGGGGAAGAGGAATCCTTTGTTGTCTTCAACATGAGGTTTTACAGTGTTTATCATAGTATGTATGTGGAGATCAAGCCCACAGAGACTGATGCCATGGTGCACTATGTCATGGCTCAGCATTCAGATCTTGTCCTTCTCATGAGAGAAAGGAAATCTTCATCTTTAAGACACTTGTTTGAAGATCCTGAAGAGGTCGAAGATAACATCAAGGCTTGCAAGGGGGTTCGTACACAAGCATATCATGAAAAATTGCATGCACACAAGCAAGAAGACTGTCAGTATGTTTCAGATTCTGAGCAAGAAGACTATCAGTATGTTTTAGATTCCGATCAAGAAGACAGTGAGTATAATTCAGATCCAGAACAACAACAAGGAGGTAGGTGTGATTCACATTTGGAATCAGATTCTTCAATAGTTGCAGATTTTTCTATGGGCAGGGATTCATATCAATCTTATGATCAATTTCCAAAACATTTTGAGCATGAACTAGTGGTTGATTGCATAGATAACTATATGTTATTGGTTGATCATAGTTGTGATGCTTTAAATCTTGTTGTACCATTATCTTATGATCATTCTTATGAAGGAGAGACTGTAATTGTTGGTGATAAAGAGTTGGTTTCGAAAGAATAAGGAGGTCATTTATTTGCAAGCAGAGAGGCATTTACAGAGGAGCAACCCGGTCCTCTAAAGCAGCCACAATTCTGTCACGTTATTCATGATCCTGTGGCCATATACATGCAGTCGTATGTTTCAGATTTTCTGAAATTCTCAAATGGCATTATTTCACCGATACTCACAGGTGAGTACGGTTTCATGAAAGATTTACAAGACCAAACTATAGAGCCTTTTCCTTTATTCATTAAGAAAAAGCATTGGGTGGAAATCAACCATCATGGACCCGCAGAAGACACAGAGCAACATGTAAAGGAGGAGCTAAGTGGGCAGTTTTTCTACTGTCCAAAACTTGTAAACGAGAAAATATCACCTGGTATTAGCCAACCTGCATTAGTTCTCCACCCACTTGTACCCTCTGAGAACATCAAACGACAGGTGAGCCAAAATGAAGGAGAGGAATTAATTTCTTGCCAGTTGAGCTCCCCTGATTATAAATTTTGTGACCCTGTGGGGCTATATATGGAGTTGTGTTTTCCAAAAGCATTGGAGCCTACAGAGTTGTTCACCTTATCATCATGTGGGTGTATGGTCAGTGTTCCAAGCCATGTTCTCGTTCTGCTGTCATACCTCCCTAGTTTTTTGTGGATCATTTGCAGTAAACAGAAGAATTATATTACTAGGTACTCTGGGTGGCTATGGTGGAAGTTTTCTTTCACCTAGTGCCTTCTAAAAAGTCAGTTAGCCTAGCACTGTACATAAATAAGCTCTTTTTGGAGCATGTGTGTTTGTTTTCCTTTTTATAAGTAGAATAGTGTACATGTTGGCCTTTGGTGAAATGTTTTGAGCTAGACTCCATAACCCAACAACTAGGGAATTATAACTGCGCGTTCTTGGCAGCTTGCAAGGAGCATACCATCCCCTATGTAGCCAAAAGTTACCACATGAACTTGTTAGAGTTCTGTGGATTTGTGGTTTCTGCCTAAGAGTGTAATTATGCCCTGTCTCTCTCCTTTTCATAGACCAAGTCAAAAGGTTGAGAAAAGATTTAATCTAGGTCGTAGTTCTCATTAGGAGAGATCAACGATGGAAAATAATCATGGGAATCGATAGTTCAAAATGTTGTTAAAGTTGTTCGTCAAAGGTCCGAACTCCCGAAACCCGAAATCAGCAAGAATCGTCTGATTCGGAGGGACGCGTGGCACCAGATCCAAGGATTCGCGGTTTCGCGAATCAAAGGTTTTAGCATTGAGCAGTTGGCGACTGGGGTTTTCGAGAAAGCAATCGTGGCTATCAAATTCAAAGCAAGTCCGATCGTTGATCTGAATAAGGCTATTTCGCAAGTTCGGGCATCGAAATATTTAAAATCAGGTGGAGTGAAGGCTCTCGAAAGATGAAATCCTGAAGCGCCTTTGGATATAAGCGCCAGCTTATGACTCGAGGTCGCATGCAGGATGGAGCGATGAAAAGGAGCTGTGCCAAAGGCCGAAAATGCCCATATTGGTCACAGAAAAAGATCAGCAGGGCCTCGAGACGTCAATATTGACTCTCAGAAGTCGTGGGCACCGTCTGAGCATTCACGAGTGTCAGGCCTTGTCCTGATCCCGATGAAGGTAATTATTGAAGATGGGGGTGACAGTTGAGACCTCTTATGACCCCATAAATGAAAAACATGCAGAGAGAGATCGTGAAGGCAAATTGTCAATCAAAAGCTTCCTTATGGACAGATTTGCCTCTAAAGCACATAACTGCACCTGGCTCGCATCTGACAGGAGGAGGCCTGCACAATCTGACAGAGCAATCGTTGACTGAAAATGTTAATGCAGTGGTCTGATCACACTCCTAGTGGTTACAGAATTTATGAGTATATATAGGCAGTTTTAGTATTCTGTTGAGGTCGAATGGTTGAGCTAGGCTCCCTGCTATTGTAATATTTTGGTGAAGAACACTGGTTCTTTGGTTATGTACTTGATTTGAGACTTCTTGATTAATCTAAGTCAGCTTCTCTTACTCCATCTTAATTACCTCTGATACTAAGAGAGTTCATGAATGACTGATTCACATGGATTGTTGTGACTGTATTATGATGAATGTTTGATGATAGTGTTGTTATGATTTCTTTCATTTTCCTTGAAATTTGAATCAAAGAGGATCTTGTGTTTTAGTTTTTCCTCCTTACGCTACTTGAAGACCTAATGTCCATAGCAGACCTCTACACCTTTCTCACCAAAGTCTTCCTTCTACTAACCTTTACTCCAACTTACTGACTAAAGTTAATCCAGGACCTCAATTGCCTTTGCATGCTAGTCCAGATTTCTGAGTTAGAACATTATTATCATTGAGTCTTCTCCATTTGACCACCTAAAACTCATTTACATTTACTGTATAAACTGATGGGTACTGGGCTTACCTTCTATGCAATCTGAAGGTGACTTCTAGTGCTAACATTTCTTAGTGTCGTTGTCGAGGAACGAATTGAAGACATTTCCTTGGGATTGAACTACAATGCTTATTGATTATGAAAGTGCATTAGAACTCAGTACATTAAAGATTGCAACTTGCACCTGGCGACCCCACTGTTTTAGTTGTGGCTTCGAAAGGCAGACACACGAGGTCTACTCCAGAGTTTCCTTTCGCTACACTTGAAGCTGACCCAGAGAGGATTATCAAGAAAATAAATCTTTCTCGTGAAGGCTTTAGTTGTTGCCCTAGATTGAAAATCTCCCTGGGAGAACGACAACGATCAGATCTGGCCTTTTGATGGTGAACAAAGACCAGACACATTCAGGTTGCATAGCATTCACCTAGCGACTCCACAATCAAAGACTCCACTAGGGAGGATCCTGTTGACAGAAAGATGACCATACCGAAGGGGAAGACCATCTATGAGTTTATGAGATTGCTTCATGAAATCATGTTTTTCTTTATCAACTCATTTCTCTCTTTCCCTTTACATATAAAGAGGATCATCCTCTGCTTTGTCTATTTAGACGATAATAAGTCTTCCTTTATTTATCCATCCTTGGAAGAAGAATACATGCCCTCTTATTGTCTTGTAGATGCTAACCTTGTGCCTTCACCTCACCATGTTAATAAAAGTGAGATTTGTATTGGATTTCCTCTCGAAGTTGATCACCCTTGTAGCCTTGAGGGGGTTGAAAATGATTCACAGTAATCTCAAATCTCATTACCTTCTGTTATTACTGTTGAACCTTCCCATATTCTTGTTAAATCCCATATTCAGCCCACAAGTTTTCCAGTTAATATTAGAGATAAGATGTTTAAACCTTTAAGGTTTCCACATCACTTTCATCCTTTATTCCTTTGAGTATCTTCCTCGGTTTTCTGGAGAGGATCATGTTACAGTTGAGAGGCACTTGCGGGCCTTTGAGAACTTTGTTGATCAGTTTGAGATTGCTCATGATGATGTTACCATGAGGTTGTTCTCACACTCTTTGTCTGGAGATGTTGTTGTGTGGTTTAAATGTTTGGGAGTCGGTTCTATTGGTTCTTGGATCGAGCTATGCAAAGCTTTTTTAAAGTGTTGGGATGAGAACAAGTCCCTTGATCAGTACTGGTTTGAGTTTAATGCCTTGAGGAGAGGGGAAGAGGAAGCCTTGGTTGTATTCAATAGGAGGTTTTATAGTGTTTATCATAGTATGCATGTGGAGATCAGGCCCACAGAGACTGTTGCCATGGTGTACTATATCATGGTTCAGCATTCAGAGCTTGACCTTCTCCTAAGAGAAAGGAAATCTTCATCTTTAAGACACCTGTTTGAAGATGCTGAAGAGGTCAAAGAGAACATCAAGACTAGCAAGGGGGTTCATACGCAAGCATATCATGAAAAATTGCATGTACATAAGCAAGAAGACTGACAATATGTTTCAGATTCTGAGCAAGAAAACTGTGAGTATGTTTCAGATTCTGAGCAAGAAGACAATGAGTATAATTTAGATCTGGAACAACAACAAGGAGGTAGGTGTGATTCACATTTGGAATCAAATTATTCAATAGTTGCAGATTTTTCTATGGGAAGGGATGCAGATCAATCTTATGATCAGTTTTCAGAACATTTTGAGCATGAAGTAGTGGTTGATTGCATTGATAACTATGTGTTCTTGGTTGATCATAGTTGTGATGCTTTAACTCCTGTTGTACCATTATCTTATGATCATTCTTATGAAGGAGAGACTCCAATTGTTGGCGATCAAGAGTTGGTTTCAAAAGAACAAGGAGGTCATTTATTTGCAAGTAGAGAGGCATTTATAGAGGAGCAGCCTGGTCCTCTAAAGTAGCTAGAATTCTGTCACGTTATTCATGATCCTGTGGCCATATACAAGGAGTCTTATGTTTTAGATTTTCTTACATTTTCAAATGGCATTATTTCAATGATACTCACAGTTGAGTATGGTTTCATGAAAGATTTCCAAGACCAAACTATAGATCCTTTTCCTTTATTCATTAAGGAAAAGCATTAGGTGGAAATCAGCCATCAGGGACCCGCAGAAGACACAGAGCAGCATGTAAAGGAGGAGCTAAGTGGGTAGTTTTTATCCTGTCCAGAACCTGTAAACGAGCAAATATCACATGGTATTAGCCAACCTGCATCAGTTCTCCACCCACCTGTACACATTGAGAACATCAAACAACGGGTGAGCCACAATGAAGGATAGGATTTAACTTCTTGCCAGTTGAGCTCCCTTGATTATAAATTTTGTGACCCTGTGGGGCTATATATGGAGTTGTGTTTTCCAAAAGCATTGGAGCCTGCAAAATTATTCACCTTATCATCATTTGGGGGTATGGTCAATGTTCCAAGCCATGTTCTCGTTCTGTTGTCATACTTCCCTATTTTTTTTTGGATCATCTACAGTAAAGAGAAGAATTATATTACCAGGCAGTCTGGGTGTCTATGGTGGAAGTTTTCTTTCACCTAGTGCCTTGTAAAAAGTTAGTTAGCCTAGGACTGTACATAAATAAGCTCTTTCTGGAGCATGTGTGTTTGTTTTCCTTTTTATAAGTAGAATAGTGTACATGTCAGCGTTCGTCGAAATGCTTTGAGATAGACTCCATAGCCCAACAACTACGGCACTAGAACTGTGTGTTCTTGGCGGCTCACAAGGACCATGCCATCCCTTGTGGAGCCAAATGTTATCACATGAACTTGTCAGAGTCTTGTTGGTTTGTGGTTTCTACCTAAGACTGTAATTTTTCCCTATCTCTCTCCTTTTCACAGACCAAGTCAAAGGAGGAGCAAAGATTTAATCTAGGTCATAGGTCTCATTAGGAGAGATCAATGATGGAAAATAATCACGAGAATCGGGAGTTAGAAATTTTGTTAAAGTTGTTCATCAAAGGTCTGAACTGTCGAAACCCGATATCAGTAGGAGTCATCCGATTCAGAGGGACAAGTGACACTAGATCCAAGGATTTGTGGTTTCGCGAATCCGAGGTTTTAGCATTGAGCCGCTGGTGATTGGGGTTTTTGAGGAAGCGATCATGGTCGTCAAATTCAAAGCAAATCCGATCGTTGATCTAAAGAAGGTTATATCGCAAGTTCGGGCATCAAAATATTTAAAATAAAGTGGAGTGAAGACTCCTTAAAGACGAAATCCCAAATTGCCTTTGGATATAAGCACCAAGTTATGATCTGAGGTCACATGCAGGATGGAGCGATCAAAAGGAGTTGTGCCGAAGGCCGAAAATGCCCATATTGGTCACGGAAAAAGATCAACATGGTCTCGAGACGTCGAGATTGAATTTCATGAATGTCAGGCCTTGTCCTGATCCTGATGAAGGTAGTTATTGAAGATGGGAGCGACAGTTGAGACCTCGTCTCACCCCATAAGTGAAAACATGCAGAGAGCGGTCGTGAAGGCAGGTTGTCCATCCGAAGCTTCCTTATGGATAGATTTTCCTGTAAAGCACATAACTGCACCTAGCTCACATCTGACAGTGGGAGGCTTGCACAATCTGATAGAGTAGGCGCCAACTGAAAATGTTAATGTAGTGGTCTGATCACACTCCTGGTGGTTGCAACCTTTATGAGTATATATAGGCAGTTTTAGTATTTTGTTGAGGTCAAATGGTTGAGCTAGCCTCCCTGCTATTGTAATATTTTGATGAAGAACATTGGTTCTCTGGTTATGTACTTGATTTGAGACTTCTTGATTAATCTAAGTCAGCTTCTCTTATTCCATCTTATTTGCCTCTGGACTTATAAGATGGGGGTTTTCACAAAGTGGTACATCGAGCTACCTAGGGGAACTTATGGAACTTTCAATCAGATGGTCCTAGTGTTTCTCAACCACTTCTAGTTATCGGTTCATTACGATGTTGGCATAGAACCTTTATCAACTAAGGCCACCCACATCTCTGATCATATTTCAGAGTGGTGTAGATGGAAGAGGTTGATTAAATATTACATTCCTCTAGAATTTTCGTTGGAATGGTTCCTCAAGTCCTTGTTGCCTTATATTTCGAAGGATGTTTCTACATCCAAAGTAACATCTAAGGAAGAGGCTATATTTAAATCCCAACAGTTAGACCTTATATATGCTTAGTCTGGGTTGCTTTATGAAATTTTCCCTGATGCACCGCGGTGTAATTACGATCCTAGACAAAATCTTGGGCCTCATGCCAAGGGCATCATAGGCTCCACAAATTCTAATACTACAGACTTGGTAATGAACCAGTTGAACGATTTGTCTCTTAACCAATCTGCAACACGACAAGCTATGGCTTTGTCCGCACCCACCCACTTGATGGATGTGTGTTCTATATAGTCAACGAACCTGAACGGTCACTGGCAATCCGAACGGAACAAAAGAAAAGGATGTGGTAACAATCGCAAGGGTGGGAAGAATAATACAAATAATAAAGACAAGGAAAACATTAATAATGATAAATCCAATAATAATGCAGGTGAGGGCAAGAAAGAAAAGAGGAATATGAAGTTTCCTTGCAAACTTTGTAGAGATCATCACCTTACCAACTTGTGCCACAAAATCAAGGAAGCCTCAAGGCTCATAGCGTAGTAGCTTGCTTTACTGACAAACCCATTTCCACATAACCAAAATATGACCTCAAGATCCTACAACATGGGTAATGCATCGAGTGGAAGTCAAAATCCCTTGGCACATGATGGTGGACATCTTTGCGTCAATATGGTTAAATATGAAGTTAAGATAGCCGCTCAAGCTCGTGATTATGGTTCTTCACAGCATGTTATAAGTCTGAAGCCTCCTCCTCCTGAAACACATTTGGAGATTGATAAGTCAAATCCTCCACCTCATATTCTGAAAGGGGTTCTTAAGTGCTTTTTCCACAATCCTAATGCCAGAGCCTCCCAAAATTACTTGATTGTTGAGGATTTGGGCCAAACAGTGTGCGCGATGTCAGCCTTGGAGGTGCTCCAGATGTGTCCCACACATAGGAATGCTTTGTTGTCTACTTTAGGAGCTCTAGACCCGAGTAGCTCAAAAGTTTTAAATTTTTATGTTGTGGACGTCAAGCCTCACTTGCCTTATCATGTGGCCTTTCAAATCCATGTGGAGGGTATGAATTTCACCATTAAGCATATTATCATTGATGAGGGTGCTTCGACATCTGTTATGTCTCTATCTTGTTGGAAATCCATTGGCTTTCCGTCGTTTTCTCGGTCCATGACCATGTTGACCGCATTCAATGGACGTTCATTTAGATCCCATGGTATTCTTCCCGCTTTCCAGGTCTAGTTAGGTGGAAAGACCGTGGAGGTCAAGGTCAAGGTGGTTGATGTGCCTCTCGAATAGAACCTTTTACTAGGTCTAATTAGACTTAAGCTATGATAGTCGATGTGTCGTCGGTTTTCCGCGTTTTATGCTTTCCTCGTGAAGGGAGATAGTGACGATGGACCAATTGTTCTTTGCACATCCTAGTCCTTCTACATCTACAAGACCCTCCGTCCCCATTATTGATAATTCTCAGCTGGCAACTGAGAACGTTAGGGTCGGTATGTACTCCCCCTTAATGGGAACTTTCAATTTATCGTCACCAATCACGTACATCAATGCCATCTCTGGTGAGTCTTCATCACCACTACGGTACGTTCCTTTCCGTACGTCATATCTTAATGACCCGTGGACCCTACCTTCTCTAAATAGGTCATATGAAGTTCATTCACACATCGAGATGGAAATGCCACTGTCCGCAGTAGAAATTGTGTATCAAGCTATACTAGAAGCTATTGCAGACCCGAACCCTCCCTCCTCGCGGATGGACAAGGTGGATCCTGTTTTAGAACCCATATGGGTTGTCCATTTATCTTGTTCGCATGACTGCCTCGATGATACTTTACCCTTGGATGAAGCCATCATAAAGGCCATGTCTAGTCCAGATAGGCCTTGGGATGACCTTCATCATAGATCTCATTTTATCCCTGGGCTTGAATGGATTGAACAGAATGAGCGTAGGTTCACCTTGAGTGAGATGATCGATCACGTCGTGCTTCCGTTAGATATGCATGGTGTATATGCCAAAGGAAACATGGTGAATATTTCTCCTACTGTCATGATCGACATCTCTCGAACCCCTGGTAAAATTTAAAATGTATATATCAGTGCAGATTGTTCACCTATAGAAAATTAGAACTACACCAATCTCTTCAAAGAATTATGAGATGTATTTGCTCGTTCATATGAAGAGATATCAGGGATCGACCCCAGCATTGTTGAACATGAAATTAAAACTTAACTGAATGCTAAGCATGTTCGACAAAGACTTAGAGTTGTAAATCCTAGGAAGGCCTCTGCTATTAAGGAAGAAGTGGAGAAGTTGCTCAATGTTGGCTTCATCTACTTGGTTTCCTTGACCAAATGGGTATCCAACCCTGTTCTCGTTGATAAGAAGCAAGGAGCCCTCTGCGTATGTATGGATTTTAGGTACCTAAACAAAGCCTGTCCTAAAGATAACTTCCCACTCCTTTTATTGATCATATTATTGATGAGTGTGCGGGAAGCAAAGTTTTTTCTCTTATGGACGGATTTTCGGGTTATAATCAAATTCAAATTAAACCCGAGGATCAACATAAGACGACGTTTATTTGTCCTTGGGGTACCTTTGCATACCGAAAAATGACTTTTGATCTTAAAAATATCGGAGCAATCTTCCAACCTGCCATGACCTTTACATTTCATGATCTCAAGCATATTGTCGAAGCCTATCTAGACAATATCGCTGCTCACTCTCAAAAGAGGGTTGATTATTTGACTCACCTTTGACTAGTATTTGAGAGATGTCGCTATTATCACATTTGGTTAATCCCTCACAAATACATATTTTGCATTAGGTCTGGCCGCCTTTTGGGTTTCATAGTTTCTGAGCATGGGATCATGGTGGATCCTATGAAGGTTGAGGCAATACTTCGATTGCCTCCCCCTCATAGTATTTAACAACTTCAGGGTTTACAGGGGAAGGCTAACTTCTTCCATCGTTTCATAGAAAACTATGAGAGTATAACTAAGGGTTTCATGCGTCTTTTGAAGAAGGATACTCCGTTTATATGGGATGAGCGAGCCCGGGAGTCTTTCGATTCTCTCAAGAAATCCTTGGTATCAACACCTCCGTTGAATCCTCAAGACTACAATAAATATTTCTTACTTTATATTATCATGTGTGAAGGGACGATTGGTATGGTTCTAGTTCAGAAGGATGATGAGCTCCATGAGCAAATTATCTTTTACCTTAGTCGAAATCTAATTGGTCTTGAACTTAAGTATTCGCACGTAGAGAAGTTGGCCTTACCAGTCGTGAATGTGGTTCAACGTTTACGTCATTATATCTTATTCTACAAGACTACTATACTTGTGAATATCAATCCATTTTGATACGTCCTTACACAGTGTATCATAGGGGGGAAGTAACATAAATGGATTGTGATTCTACAGGAATTTGATCTTGATTTTTCTTCTGTGAAATCTAAGAAGTCGTTAGTTCTTGTGAAACTGATGTCAGAATTCCCTAGGAAGGATGGGGATATTGTTCATGGTGAGTCATTCATGGATGAGCACATCTTCCTTATCTTGTCTTTGGGCCCCTGGTACAGAGATATTTTAATCTACCTTCAAACCCTGAAGCTTCCCCAACATCTTTCGAGAGACGACCAACGACGCATATGCCATCATGCCAAAAACTACCTTATTAACAACGATATGTTATATCGTCGAGGGGTAGATGATATTTTGCATCGTTGTTTGACTCATGAAGAAGCTGAAGTTGTTCTCAATGACTGCCATAGTGGGGCATGTCATGGTCACTTATCCGCACTTGCGACAACCCAAAAGATATTGTAAGTTGGTTATTTTTGGTCATCGATTTTTAAAGATTTCGTTGAAGCAGTCAAGAAGTGTCACCCTTGCTAGGTTTTCCCTTGTAAGATGTGCTCGCATCCTTCCCATCTGCACCCAACCATTACCGTAGGTCTCATCTGTAAGTGGGGGGTGGATTTCATGGATTGCAATGTAGCTTCGGTTGGGGGGCATCCTCACATTATTGTGGTCGTGGATTATTTTACTAAATGGGTTGAGGCCATGCCTACCATTAAATTTGATGGTGATATTGCAACATTTTTTCATATTCAATCATATTATAGCTTAGTTTGGAATCAAGAAGGATATTGTCACTAATCATGGCAGTCACTTCCATAATGAAATGATGACAGAGTTAGAATCTAGACTGGGTTTTAAACATGACCGTTTGTCACCTTACTATCCCCAGGAAAATGGACAAGTAGAGGTCGTGAATAAATCTCTCAGCGCCATTTTGCAAAAGACTGTTAGATAGACTAAATCTAACTAGCATGTGATGATTTACCTTGCACTATGGGTGTACCGAACCACGGTAAAGACTTCCATCGGTTTCTCACTGTTTCAGTTAGTTCACAGGGTGGAGTCGATCCTTCCTATTGAATGTGAAATCCTTTTTATCAAGTTGGCAATAGAGCTCCTACGTGACACGATCGATCTCGAAGAACGCCTTGTAGACCTAGAGCAGCTTGATGAGCAACGTCGAGATATCACTATGGCCATCGAGGCAAATAAACGATGTGTTAAGGTCCAATATGATAAGTATGTTCGTCCTCGGCTGTATGTTGAGGGTGTTCTCTATGACCAAGCTAAACGATAGTTGGGGGAAGAAAAGTTTAATTCCATGTGGCACGATCCTTACATCGTGAGACATGTCCTTGAAAACGGAGCCTATGAATTAGAAGATTATGAAGGGAATGTGTTGTATGAGCCTAGAAATGGGCTCTATCTTAAACAATATTATGCTTGAGCCTTCGAGCTCAAGTGTGGCCTTTGTATACTAATGTATGTTAGTGTATATATTTATTTCGCTTTTATTCGTTTGCGTCGAAGGTTTTCTTATTTAGTTTTCCCTTGGTTGGAAGATGTCAACGGAGTCGTGAGTGTTCTTAGGATTCGCAGACAGTGCCAATTGCCATACTCGGAACATGGCTTCCACTGCTGGGGTTATCTATTCACCCAAGGGACAACTGGTGTCTTCAGGTGGAGTTTGTCTAGGGCCATCAACGAACAATGTGGTTGAGTATAGTGTTGTTATAGATCTATTGCGCAACACCATTTCACATGTTGTTCGATCTTTAGAAGTTCACCCGAATTCCCAGTTAGTTGAATGTCAATTGAACAAAAGTTATTCGTTCAAAGATCTTACACTACTCCGACATTTCCTTCGGGTATGACTTGTAGAACGACAATTTGATTTTATTACTTGCAATCATGTACCTAGAAGTTTTAATCATGTATCTTATGCATATGCTAATTACTTTTTAGATTAGCATTTCTCACATAACTAAGTAATAAAAACATACATTCATACATCTATTATAATATATGCAAGTAAAGCTGAAGACCAAAATAACTTTTTTATATATTTCAAAAAAAAATGGTGTCATAGTACAAAATGGGGCTTCTAGCTCTAGAATACATATATGATTGATACATCACATAAACATGGCATCTATGCCTGAGGTCCTAGGTGCATGTCATGATAACACACTATGAAATTTGCAAGACACCGGAATAGCCTCAACCATGCACGGGGTACACCCACCACCTGTCTTTGCATCACCTCTGGCAGATCCTCCACCTAGCCCGTAGGAACCTGATGTGTCAAACGAGACAGGTTTCCTTTCACATTCTCGAGGAATATCTCCACATCCCTGCCTACCATCTCATCTCCTCAAACTCTACGTCGATTTCATGGATATCCCTCTGGTCACCATGGACCTACTATGTCTATGTAAAAGAAATAACCATTAAATCATGATACCATACAAAAATATTTGTGTTTTTTGTTTGCCTCTATCAAATTGAAAAAACACACCAAAAAAATGAAATATATAAAATTAATGCTCAACCATCTCTCCAAAGGCGGATCCTGGTGGAAATGGCATATCTCGATCCCCTCATAGGGGTAGTCATCGATCACGATGATATGTCATCGCCACCAGTGGAAGAACTCATTGTTGTAAGGGGTTGGCACCCTACCACCTCCTAGCCTCTGCATCACCTCGATCCACCGTGACATGTCTAGATCGTGTAGATCATGTGGAGTAATCTCTACTTTCAAGCTAAGAGCTAGAACTCTCTCGAAGAAAAAACTACACAGTATGGATGCGAACCCAAAGTTCCTCATCTTGTCGAGTTTGTGATCCGTCAATTGGCTCTTCATACTGGCCAGTAATGAGGTGCACCAATCGTAAATCGCGGGTCTCAAACACTCCACAACATAGAACATGAGCGACCTTGATGCCTGATGTAGTGAAGTTGATCTTGATATATGTGTGAGTACTAGGACGATGATCTTCAGACTCAGGTTCTCAATCGCCCTAATAGGGAGTTGTCTCCCCACTTTCTCTATACCTGCAATGCAGTAGGTGGCGATGTACTCCTCCATAGTCCTCCCACCTCTAGCCCCTCGGGATTTGAGATTCACAACCTCGCCCCAGAGAGACAATCATGTTATGAAGTAGATATCATCCACTTCAATCCTCAATGGTTGCCCATCAAGGTTGAATGCCTCGGTCTCTGGATCCCAATAGTTTATCAGTATTTTGAGCAACCTCACTTGGGCCCTCATCCCTTTTATGGCACAAAACTTATAGATCCCATGTCTCTGCAAAGCCTATTGCGCCCTCACATCTCTTTCTACTGCAACATCCACCTTCTCATGCTCGCTTTCCCTCCATTCAATCACTATCCTCCAAAGGAAACACCGAATTTTGAGTTAATTTCTTCAAAAAACTTGCTCATGAAGTTGTACACGGGCTACTCTTATGACAGTCACGTATAGGGCATCATATATGCGAGTACGATTTACCTTTCCCATGTACATGAGGTCGTGTACGCGACCTGATGAACTACAACCCGTGTACACCCTAGTTTCTAATTTACGGCCTCTAGTACTAAAAAATTGGACACTAAAACTAGAACTTTAACCATTGAAATGAAAGAGGATAGCATGGGAACTTACTTGGTACTGACGGTTTGCAATTATGTCGATCGTAGCTCCTAGAATCATCGATGGAAGATCGTGGGTAAAATGGCCTAAAATGCATTGTGTGGGTGAAAAAACTCAAATGACATGGTAAATGTCATGTTTTTTACTATTTGTAAAAAAAACCATATGTTTTCTATAGTTTTTTACCGTGTCTTTCATATTTTTGAAATGAAATGAACTAATTGATTAGTAGAAGGCCTAGTTTGAAGTGGTTTTGTCCAGGTTTTCGTGGATTTTCAACGCTCTTCAGCGTGTTCGTGCCTCCGACAGATATTTACCATCGCTGGAATATAGGGTAGGTTTTCACCCTGCTTCACATTTTTGCATTATCTTATGACCATGATTCATATGCACTAGGTATGAACCCATTTGGTAGTGACGCAGAACCTTCTTTCTGCTACTAGAAGTGTCATTATTGAGTGGTAGAGACTTACCAAACATGGGTACCCTAGTTAGAACACCTTTGTCATTTAGTGCCCGTGAAGAAATTACTCCATAGGTCTGGGAGTCTCTTATAGTCCTGGTATGACATTGCGTTCGACCCTCATTGATCTTACTCAATTTAATTATGACCACTACCTATGGGACTCCCACCGAGTCTTGGTTAATCTCTTTTCTGACTCTCAAAAAAATGAAAAGATTGTCGAGTGAACTTGTCTCTTTCACACTCATTAAATGGCTTTGAAAGGATGTCTATTTTGGTATAAGTTTAACCCTTTTTCGGACCAAATAGACTACTTACGAAAAAGGAATACTCTAGTCACCATTGGATATAAGGGTTCTCTCGGGTATTATTTTATACTTTTTCAGGCCTAGGGGATTTTATACATTTGAGTTAAGTTGTAATTTCATCCCAGTATCTTGCTTGGATTGTTGAGCCTAATGTTGGCTTTCGCTTTCTAGTTATAAGCCCTTTTGTCCCAACAATTCTTAGCATTAGCCAAGCAATGCCTTCTATATATCCTTTGCAACTTGGCATCCCTTTATCCGTAGAGGAAACATCCCCCCAAGTGTCCATATCCCACATGCAGTTCCTTGCATTGAGCGTAGGTGTGTTATGTTGCTCATAACTAGTTGCTTACTCACGACACTTGTTTCTTCTCCTGTATCATAACATTTATTCGCCTATGAAAAAACAAAAAAAGACAGGCGGGAAAATAACATTATCTTCTATAGGTAGCAGTTGTGTCACCTTTGAACATAGCACAAATTCTTGAGTCCATTTCGTCTAGGATTAGGGTTTAGCATGACCTTAGGAAGCTGACCTCGTTACGCAGAGTATACTCCTCCAACTGGTTACTCTTCCAATCCCTATGGAGAGTTTGTTGATGCTTCCTGCATCATAAACTTTTGTCAATGATCAGTGATAAGTCTATGATGCATGAGTTATTCATTTGTCTCATGATCTTGTTCAAAGGAAGTCTAAGCTTGTGTCGACCATTTCTCATAACTCTTGACTTTGCATGTCAGCCATCCCCTTACAGGTGAACCTCAAAATCACATGAAGTTGTTTTCCTACCTTGCACCCTGGACCTACTTTCATTATTGGTAGGTGACCTTGAACCCAACAGTTGTCATCTCTCCATTGGTCATCGGTTGGGGTGTTTGCCTTGTGTTCGATGGCAAGAAATATATTCACACATTGGTATTTATGCAATGTCTTGGATTCCATTAGAACCTATTGTTGTTTTCCTCTCCTTTGTCAATAGTTTTCATTATTGGTTGCTAGTCATATGGTCTCTTTCGTGTACTACTTGCATCTGGTGCATGCGAGAGATGCACATGGTCGTTGGTTCATGAACATCATATTCATCCGATCTCTTCCAAATCATCAAGCTATTTCTTTGCACCTCACGTTGGATTATGAGAGATGTCTTTATGTTATCCTTTCAGCGGGTCTCCTTCCATCGACTTCAACTCATCTATTATGGAATCAAGATCTAGATTTATATGAGTACCTAGAGGCTTGCAGTCATCAGTGACAGGTTCTCCTGTCATTGACAGTTGGGAATACATTAAGGTCTCCTGATAGATGGATTCTTCAATTGTTCGACCTCAACACCCTTATTCACATTTGTAGAATGTACTTTATGCCTTGACACCTACTTTAATTATTGGTAGGTTGTCTCACGTTTGTTAATGGTATACCTCAATGACGGATAATCAAACGAAGTCTCATTATGTTTGAATTCAACCCCTTTATTCACATGATGTAGATGGATAGTGTAGAATACCCCCATTTCACGGTAGTAGGATCTCATATTTGTTGTTTTCTTTCATCGGACTAGTACCTATACGACTTCAGTGATCATGGAAGATCAGATTGTACTCCATTGTGTACATACATCTTCAGTTGATTTTGAGACTGGACTCCATTGTGTCTTGTTCGTGACTCTGACAGTCTATGGCATGCGTCCACATTATATTTATTATTCATGGCCATGAAAAACTATTTGATATATATCCACATGGATCTGCAGTGAAATTCAGTTTGGCAGCCATGTGTACAGAGTCAAGATGAATTGCAATATTCTCATGAGTAATTAGTTTTTCTAGATGTGTCCTCATTACTCCACTTATGGGAATTATAATGTATTTTGGCCATTGCATTTGCTTCTCTAACCTCGTAATTAGGGGGCATCTATTATAGCAATTTTTTCCACACTCCATGCATCTTGCCTTGGTGGCCTTCCATTTCCCTCTACAGACTCAAGATTCCCCATGTTGTTCACTCCAAAGTTAAAAATACATTTTTTTGTCAATATAAGCGGGCTATAGTTAGACAACTCGCATATACGCAGGTTGCTCCATCACAACCCGCATAAATAGGGTTTTGTGCTCAAAAATTAAAAATATGTCAGGTTTCGATGCCATGTCACGAGATCCATGATCCTTGACCTTCCATATACTAGAAACACTCTAACCCGATCCTTCAATTCCATTTGGAGGCTATAAATTGAGCCATGTACAAGCCTTGATCACACACATCATTGAGAGCAAAGACACTCTAGAGAAATTTCACTTCATATTGAGTCTGCATCCCTTTGTCCTTGAAAGTTTGAACTTCTTGTGTTCATCCCCCAAGCTCTTCCTATCTTGAAAAGGAGAAACTCAATTTCTTCTACTACTTGTGAGCTTGCCTTTATGGAGCATTGAAGTGGTGAAGGCCTAGTTGGAGGGACTTAGCTTCTCGATTCTGATATGTGTTGTTACAAAAGTTTGTCACCTATGTACTTCTGTTGATTACATTAATAGAAATTCTCTTTTCTCGTCCAATTATATGTCACAAGTATTTACATTACTTTCCATGGGCATATTTGTTATACATGTTAATGGATTATGCTAATTTATATGCTAACTTCCTATATAATTTATATATGCTTCTATAACTTGATTGTCGAGGACAAGTTGTTGGCATCAAGATTTTGGTCATGAGCTAAACCAAGGTCTTCTTCGGACGTCTGGACGAGGTAGGCTCTTAGTCTTCTCTTGTTAGCGTTTCTATTTATCTAGCATACTTGACTTTATAGTTGATTTCTGGGTGTCGTTCCATCTGTTGTGGTTTACCCCTTTCCATAGAGATTTTCCTCGTAACACCAACATCAATGGCATTCCTGCACAACCCCTTGTGTCTATGCAACATGAGATTCCAACTAATGGTGGCTGGAATGAAGTAGTTCATGATTTTCAACTTCATTTCAGTGGTTGGCCTACTGTATCACTATCGTTACCTCCACCTCCTCCTAAGCAACCACTTCAACCTATTATCTCAATGGCCTCACATGTATTGTCACATCAACAACCCAAAATCCATAAAGCTTTAGCTTTCGAGCCCAAGCCAAGAAAGGAAAGTAGCCTATCTACTCACCTAGCTCTGGTTCATAAAAAAAACTTCCCACTCTGTTACTTCTCACTCCATTCCCCAAAAGCTTGAGCCAAGAAACATCACTTTTGGTGATATGCACCCTGAAGCATCGACAAATGAAAGCAGAAAGAATGCTAAGGCATACTTATAGACACACATGATGGCATCATCTTAGAGCAATGAATAGAGGAGGACGACCTCCCATAAAAAAATATGACTTTTAAGTTTATTTTATGATGGCTCTTTACTTTGCAGTTGACTCATAGACATATATACACTTAAATTTTTGGACAACAGACAATATCGATCCATTTTTAACATATTTAAGTTATTTTGGGAGTCACAAGTGTATTTATGACATGTTTATTTTATTGGGGCTAGTGGATGCACATTTATTTTATGGTATGGCGTGCATATTAAGTTTATGGAGGTACAAGGGAATATTGAAATTAAACAATAAAGATACATAGGGGTCCCTGTTGGACAACTGAGAGGGGTGGAGGGGGGGGGTGAATCAGTTGTTACCGTGCTTAAACAATTATGCTTCTTTTAAATTCTTTACAAGGCACTCAATGATGATCACAATAATGCAAGTAAACAAGCAATGGGACATTCAACATCAGTCACATATATGAGATACACAGAGACAGATATTTCCCGAGGAAACCCATAAAGGGTAAAAACCTCTTCTTCTTCTTGATATGATAAGTAGTATTTACATTCTTTACATTATCATACATATGAGCACCAACTCATTGTGAGGCTACAACCTCTGTTTTTGCAAGCTGCAACTTGTTGAGAGCACCAACTCTTTGTTTTCTCTAGCACCCACTGGAAGGAAGCACCAACTCCCTGGTTTCTCTAGCACCAGCTAGAAGGAAGCACCAACTCCCTGGTTTCTCTAGCACCAACTAGAAGGAAGCTACAACTCCCTATGTTCAAGCACCCACTTAAACCTCTGAGGACACCAGTCCTCCCTAGCACCTCCCTACCACCCTGATTTATGAATATGTGTTACTGAAACTTATTACAGTGATATAATGTTCAACAACAACTTACCAGTCTCATCATTGTTCTGCAAGATTTCGCAGCTCTGTCTTCCTGCACGCATCCATTTCACTTTCTGTTCTACTGCCTTTTGTGCTCTGTGTGCCATTCCCATTCGATGCACCTTTTGTCTTCTGTCTATTTCAATTACTACACTCCACCTCCTCCTTCACACATGCATCACTCCCAACAGGTACAACACCCATCTCTTATTTTCTCCACATTCTTATTCTCCCTGTGCATCTTGTGCATACCCTTTGTCCAATGGTTCTGCATCCTCTACATGTCGAGTGCTCTGCCTGTTCATCATGGTAACGCTTCAGCTTCTATGTTTGTTAATCCCATGTGTCCATCATCACTGGGTGTCACGATCAAATTACTTCGCATCACCAGTAGTTAAGATTCTTCATCTTCTGTTACAGTCGAGCTCAACTACTCTGTTGCAGTTACAAACTCCAACACTCATTCCAACTGTCAATAGCCTCCACAAACAGTCTTTTCTCCCATTGGCAGCTTCTTTGTGACCCTTCAGTTCCTCTGGAAATCACACAGAATTCTCTTTGAGTCCTCTGGCAGAAACCATCAGTGGTTTCTAGCAGTTATACTGAGAAGTGCTACAGTATCCCTCCGATCTTCTTTAGTTTCATATGCACCGTTGGATTAACTTCTCTAAATCTTGCGTTCATTTTGGCATTCCTCTCTTCGACCTTTCAGGATCACCGTGGTGGAGGATTTTAGTACTCTCCATTTCCCGACCCCCGAAACTCTGAAAAGGAGCTTGTCTTCACTAACTCCTTCCCCCATATTCCGCCGACATGACCAACGGCTGTGACCTCAGCCTTAGTCGAAACTGCATTTCGCAATTTAGTGTTTTGGCATTTCGGCATTTTGGCTCTCTTGGTGGTGAAGTGTTTCGATACTTCGACTCCCGGTATCTGGAACTCCGAAATGGAGTCAGATCAACGGTCTGGTACTCCAGCGTTTCTCATTTCGACGAATCGACATTTCGGTATTCCCGTGGTAAAGTTTCTTGACTCTCCATGTCGCGGTGCCCGAAACTTCGAAACGGAGCTTGTCTGTGACATTTTGCGACTTTGTGTTTCGCGATTTCGGGACTCCTCTGATGAAGAGTCTTTACTCTTGACTCCTCCTACTCCCGGTATCCGAAACTCCGGTATGGAGTCTTTATCATTTCTCGACTTCGAGTTCCGCGACTTCAAGACTCCTTATGATGATAGTCTTTGTCATTTCCATCTCCCGTTATCCGAAATCTCGGTATCCAATACTCCAAGCGATGCGCTTGTTTCGGGTTTTCGCATTTCGGCACTTCGAGACTCCTGATGATGTGAGTCTCTGACATCTCCATCTTCCGGTAACCGAAATCCTAGTATCCAACACTCCAAGCGATGCGCCTATTTCGGGTTTTTTCATTTCGGCACTTCGGGACTCCTGTTGAGGAGAGTCTCTGACATCTCCATCTCCCGATAGCCAAAATCCCGGTATTCAATACTTCGAGTGGTGTGCCTATTTCGCGATTTCGGGGTTTCGCATTTCGCGACTTCAGGACTCCTGTTGAGGAGAGTCTCTGACATCTCCATCTCCCGGTAGCTGAAATCTCGGTATTCAATACTTCGAGTGGTGCGCCTGTTTTGCGATTTCGGGGTTTCGCATGTCACCTTGCTTGTTAAAGAGCATGCAGGTTCTCCTAGATCCAACGTCGGTCGAACCTCTGGCTTGGATCTGACGTTCATCGAGAAATCTCAATGAGATCCATCGTTGCATATTCTGATCTTGTTGAGCTTGCTCTGCAACATCTTCCCCAAAAGACTTTCGGTGCCCGCCTGGCACATCCTTCCTGTACTGAAGCCATCATCGTTGTTGTACTTGCCATCAATGACAAGCATACTCTGCCTATAAAACATGCCAACAGTCCCCACCTATTAGTTATTATTTATTAAAACCCTTTATTATTATTATTTATTAAAAGTTGTCACACTTAATCAAAATTTAGTTAACTACTTAACTAAAGGTGGTTGGAACTAATTAAACTACCTTTTGAAGAATAAAAGGACTTGATAGAGGGACAAGTAAGAGAGAATAGAGATACAAACTTCTGATAAGGTTTGTTCTTGCTCTGAAGTGAGATTTAATTTATGAATTGCATAAGGGTTGAATCTTCTTGTTGACAACATGGTTTTACTAAAGGTGGCAATAGGAAGGATCAAGAAGCATAGATTTTTGACATGCTTCAAAAGGTCAATCATTTGTTTTGATAGTATGTTAATTGCAATTTGGTTTCTGAATTAGTTTTCAATGTTGATTATAATTATTTTGCGAAGTCAAGACAATGATGCATTTGTGGCAAGTTGATCCAGTATTCTCAGTCTTGGTCTTTTCTTAGGAGACATTGGTGGTCTATGTGTGATGTAACATTCCACCTTAGACTTATAAGTCTAACTTTGGTGCTTACCCACACAGGAGTATGAAAAGAAAATTTTTGGCTGTAATTTGGAATTGAATCAATAAATCATCGTTGGTTTTTGGTCTCATCTTTGGACTTGATGTGTAATGATGTCTCGGATTTTTTTTCTTGATTATTTTTCAAATATGTTATAAAATTTACATATAAGAATTTTTCTTATTTTTCTCTTGTTAAAGCAAATACACATAAACTGTCATTAGTCCCAAGTACATATTGCTTGAGGGTTGATATATATTTTTATCAAGGCTATACACCTAGGGTGATAATCTCGCCTATCTTGACTTAGGCAACAAGATTCAAAAATGTTGGTATAAGGATTTCCATTCCTTTTCATCAACAAGCGCCAACTACTTCCAATGGAAATCCCATATGGAGGATTTATTAAAAGTAAAGGACCATACCAGATTAACTTTGGAAAAGAAGAAGAACCCACTGATGATGCAAGTATGTCAAATGGATTAATAGGAATGACAAAGCCCATGGACTAATCAAAATGTCCATCTCTCTTGATTTAAGGTTTCAACTTCAAGGACTTGATGTCCTCAATAAAGCTTGGGAAAAGCTTGAAGTTGTGTTTGGTAAACACAATATTATTCGAGCTCACTAGTTGGAAAATTGGTTAATGACTCTCCAAATGATTTTACTTGCATTGAAGATTACTTGTCTAAGTTCAAAACACTTAGACTTTTGTGTATCGAATTCCAACTAGATCTGTCGGAAGATAGATGCATATATGTTAATCTTGCTAAGCTTGGTAGTGCATATTCTATTTTTGTATCTACCTTTTATGCCACCAGAGAAACTCTAGGGAGTTCTTATCAAAAACCCTCTCTTGAGTCCTTTTGTGATGCTATGATTTGAGAGCAAGATAAGCTTCTACAACTTGGATTGATTAGCACTGCAGGTACATCCAACAAAGCCTTAGTATCCCAATAGAAAGATAAATCCAAGAATCCCAATAGAAAGAGAAATCCAAGAATCCCAAGAAGCAACATACTTGCCACAATAACAAGCAAAACAAGGCTCCCAAACCCATTCAACCAGCTTCAACTCCTAATGGTGAAAGAGGAGCAAAATCCAAAATTAAGAAGACTCACAGACATTGCAACTTTTGTGGGAAAGATGTCATGATCAATTCAAATGTTTTAAGAAGATGACAACTTTAGAAGCAGTGATGAAGAAGCACAACATCAATATTGATTATTATTCTTCTTCTTCTCATGGACATACACTTTTTGCTTCTAGTTTCTCCTTCAATGTAACTTCTACTTCTTCTTCTAATGAGTGGCTTATTGATTATGGAGCATCTTATCATGTGGCTAAGGATAAAGCCATATTTTATGCTCTAAATGAATGTAACACGAAGAAAATATTTGTCGATGATGATAGATCTCTTAGTGTTGTAGGGTTTGGAATAGTTCAGGTAGATAATGGTCATTTCAATGATGTATTATGTGTTCCAAGTCTTTCCTGCAATCTTCTCTTAGTATATCAAATCACTCATTCAAGTGAAGGTAAAATTGTAGAGTTTTCACCTCACTAAGTTGCAATCAAGGATCTAAAAGATCCTCAACATGTTCTTGCAACTGGAATTGTTGAGGATATTACCAGGTTGTACAAGTTTGAAAATTTTGGGTCATCATCTTTTCCATCAGTTTTTGTTGCTCATAACGATGACTTGAGCAAACTTTGGCATGAGCGGTTTGGTCATCTAAACTATTACGCATTGCAACAACTATGTAATCAACAAACGGTGATTGCTCTTCCTCTTGTTTCTTGCATAGATGGTGTTTGTGTCGGTTGTGTTCTTGACAAACATCATCGAGATAGTTTTGACAAACGTGCCTCTTGGCGTGCCTCGACCACTTTGCAACTTGTTCATAATGACTTGTGTGGTTCGCTTGCATCTCCTTCTCTTTCTGGGTGCAAGTATTTCTTAAATTTCATTGATGACTTTTCCAGGCACTTGGGTTTACTTCTTAAAACTTAAGAGCAAAGTTTTTGACAAGTTTTTGGCCTAAAGAGCTCTTGTACAAAAGCAATATGGACATCAAATTCAAAGGTGAGGAACATGTAATGCAGGCCAATATGTGAACAATAATTTTACAAGTTACTGCACTACATAGGGCATCCAAATGCAACACATTGTTCCATATACACCACAACAAAATGGGGTTTCTGAGAGAAAGAACTACACATTAAAAGAAATGGCTAATTGTATGATCCAATCTAAGGGATTAAGTCTAAATTATTGGGCGGAATCCATTAACTGTGCAAATTACATAGTAAATCACACTCCCACAAAGGCTCTTAAAAATCTAACACTGGAAGAAGCATGGAATAAACTCAAGCCATGATGTTTATTTGGCAATGTAGCATGGGCTCACATTCCTAATGAGAAAATGAAAGAATTGCAGCCTAAAAGTGAGAAGTGTATATTTGTTGGTTATTATGAAGATGTCAAAGGTTACAGACTTCTTCAACCACATTGTAATGAAATTATTATTAGAAGAGATGTTAAATTTGATGAAAATCTCTTGGCCTGCGAGCCATCTTTGGCATTTGTGCCTTCTTTTGTTCCTATTCTGGCTTCTTCTTCCTCAGACAATAACAACGAGGATGAAAACCCACCTCCACCTACTCACCTTCCTCCAGATGAGTCTATTGAACTTGAACCTTCACCAACACCACTGCTTCCTAGATGGGTTCGTTCAACACGAGAAGCAGTTGGTGATCTTGTTGGTGATCCTTTAGATCAGTTTCAAACACGTTCACATTTCCAACGAGCCTCTTCTCTTTTGGCTCAAGTTTTAGAGACTCGTGATCCAGAGACATTTGCAGAAGCTTCAGGTCATCCATATTGGGATAAAACAATGAATGAAGAGTATTGTTCTTTAATGGCAAACGATACTTGGGATCTTGTACTCTTCCGAAAGGAAGAAAAATTGTCAAATGTAAATGGGTCTACAGATCTAAGTATGCATCATATGGAATATTTGAAAGACACAAGGTTCAGTTAGTTGCCAAAGGATTCTCCCAAGTTGAAGGAATTGAATATAATGAAACCTTTGCCTCTGTATCCAAAATGAGTTCCATCCGCCTTGTTTTATCACTTGGAACCTCACGTTGGGAGTTCCATCAGATGGATGTCAAATATGCCTCTTCTTGCATGGGGATTTGCAAGAATAAATCTACATGGAACAACCTCTTGGCTATGTCCATAATGACTCTAGCCTTGTTTGTTTCCTTAAGAAACCTCTCTATGGTCTTAAGCAAGCTCCTCAAGCTTGGTATGCCAAAATGGACATCTTTCTTCTTGAACGACGAATTTTCTAGATTCCATTCCGACCCCAATGTCTATACCAAGAAAGTAGGAACCCATATTATAATCCTTATTCTTTATGTTGATGACCTTATCCTCACTAGTGGTGACCCAAAACTTTTAAACCATGTGAAAAACAACTTCAAGAAGAAATTTGAAATGACCGACTTATGCTATTTGCACTATTTCCTTTGCCTCCAAGTTTTGCAAACCAAGGAAAGGATTTTTCTTTCCCAGTCTAAGTATGAATGTGACCTTCTTCGTCGCTTTCACATGGAAGATTCAAAACTATCCACTTCTCCCTTCCAGTATGGAGTCAAACTTGTTGCCACCTGTACTTCTCCCAAAGTTGATGCCACTTTGTACCGTCAGTTAGTTGGTATACTCTTATACTTGACTCATACCCATCCTGATCTTTCCTTTGTTGTTGGTCTTATTGCTCAATATATGCAAACACCCCATGAAAGCCATTGTAAAATAGCTAAATGGATACTTCGATATGTCTGAGGTACAGTTCAGTTCGAGATACATTACAACTTAGGGGGGGACTCCTTTATTGGTTGGTTTCAATGATTCGGATTAGGAAGACGACCCTGATGATCAAAATTCTACTGCATGTTATGTTTTCAGCCTTGGTTCGGGATCTGTTAATTGGACCTGTAAGAAACAACAGACCATTGCTCTTTCTTCAGCAGAAGAAGAGTATCGAGCAACGATTAATGCAAGTCAGGAAGCCTTGTCGCTTCAACAGATACTTTCATACTTTGGATTCTAGCAACAACATCCAACCACCCTCTGGTGCGGCAATCAGAGTGCCATCAAGCTTGCCAAAGACCCAGTTCAACATCAATGTAGAAAACACAACGAGCTACACATGCACTTCATCAGAAAGCTCATTCATGATTGAGTTATTGAAGTGCTCTTCTACCCTACAAAAGATCAAGTTGATACATTTTCACAAAGTCTCTTACAGAAGTGAAGTTTTCCAAACTTTGATCTATGTTAGGAGTTCAAGAAGGGGGGATAGGCTCTAATGCCTCCTTCCTTTTCCTATTGTGTCGCCTTTGTGAATCCTTCAATCCCATCCCAAGTTGTTCTTAAGGGGGGATGTTAGGATATTTAGACACTTAGGAGTTACTTAAGATCAACTTGGTCTAATGTGTTGTTAGGGAAAATTGTTCCTTGGTGTGTTTCTTTATTATGCATCAGTATGCATTTGTAGTTAGGAAATCCAACGGTCATGATATGTTCCCAACATAGAGTGATCGGACGGTTCATATTCTCCTCAATATTAATGACTACATTGATCCATGGCTTAACACTCGATTGGTCCATGATCTCTATTTAAAGAGCATGGAGGATCATTTTCTGATGATTGATTGTGAGAAAATCTCTTGTAAATCTCTCTATAATATTTTTCTTTTGCATTAATAACTTGCTCCCAAGTGGCCACGTTGGTCTAGGTTGCGGATGTTTCCCCGTAGGGGTTTTACCGCGTCAAAACATCGATGTGTTGATATTTGATCTAGTTGTGTGAGTGGTTATTGAAGGTGTTCGTCCTCTGCTATAATACCTGTGTTGTCAAACATGAATGATAGTTGACAAGAACAAAGAACCTAGAGATATATGTTCCCTTAAAAACAAGATGCACACACAGTAAGTTGGAAAATCATGAGATAAGGTAAAAATGAAACAACAACGAATTTTATGAATGACATGGGTAAGAATCCCAAAGATGCATATCCTCCTAAGAAACAAGTTACACACTTAGTAAGTTGGAAAATTATGAGACAAGGTAAAAACGAAATATGCCATCCAATCAAATCCTCTCAATGTGTCAAGTGTTCTCATTTTGTAACACCTATCCATGAGATTCTATGAAGTAATATTTGTTAGTTTATACACACATGCATTGAAATATTTGATGTAAACAAAATTTTGCTCTTTAAATAGAATTGCAGAAACATAACAAAATTTGTACTAACAAAATAACTCCTCCTTGGTTTGTTGAAGCTAGTTAGTTGTAACATCGTCCAATGAGTAGTAAGAAGATGCTTCCAAGAATTATTTTCCCACTTGCCCATAGTGAAACAACACAATTATCCTCCCAACCAACTAGGAGCCTAGCTGACTTCCTAGCTCCAAGAGACTTTTCAGTTTCCTGGCCCTCCATGCCCGTAACTCCAAGAACAACAATGCATCTCCGCTCTCTTTCCTTTGAGAACATCATTCCAAGAAATATCCAAACTCTCCACATGCTCCAACCTTTGTTTTCTCCCTTCTTTCCCCCTTTTCCCGTTTTTCTTCCCCCTCTTATCTCCATTGTTCTTTCCCAAAAAGTTAAGATAAACATTAAAATATAAAATGATTTATATAAAATAATATGAACTAGAATGCAAAGTCATGCAACTTGACGACTATCCCCATAATTTATGACAACTCACCATTCCTAATTAAATTATCATACCAACCAACAATCGAAGTTAATAAATGTATCTAATGGTACCAGATGTTTATGAAATATTATTAAATAATCAATGAATGTATCTAATGCTACTAAGTAAGTAATATAATCATTAAACCGAATAGTTAATAATCTAGTTTAGTAAGTAAGACATTAACTAATTGTACTAGTGTATATGTGTAAGGCATGTATGCATAACTAGCGGACACATAGCTTGCACATGTACCAAAGATAAACAATCAATGCCTCCAGTGCATAGTTCCTGTATGATCACAACAAGACAGGAAGGACGACAAATCAAGTAAATGCATCATGTCGATGAACTTAACTAATACAATTACAATAATTCATCAATATTTGATCATCACACTCAAAATATAAAAGGAGAATCAATTTAAGTGCTTTGTAACCAAGTGAGAAAACAAGAGTGGCACATCTAATCCCCGAGCAATATTCTCAACTAACATCGAACCATCCTTGCTTTCTAACCTACTTTCATATTCCATCCTATCCTTTCCTTTGTTGGACTAGGCTAAAGCATCAACTATATTGACCTAACTCCATATAGATCTCGTAAGTGGAAGTGTCACACACATTGACCAAGCTTCCCCAACATGAAACTGACAGTCCCCATCACATGTCTAGGGGAGCGTGGTTTAACACAACCCTCCCACGACTCCAGGTTTCAAAGGATACATAATGGGCAATGCCTCCACCCCTCCTAATAGAACTAGGGTCAACACTCTATATCGAGCCACACAATGCAACTACTATTCTTAGAGTCACGCCATCGAACGATCACTCTAGGCAAGATGTGTGTCTTGTATGATCACAACAAGATAGGCAGGACAACGAATCAAGTAAATGCATCATTCAATAATCTTAACTAATAAAATTACAACAATTCATCAATACTTGATCATCACACTTAAAATATAACAGGAGAATCAAATTGAGTGTTTTGGAACCAAGTGAGATAACAAGAGTGGAACATTTAATCCCCAAGCAATATTCTCAACTAACATTGAGCCATCCTTCCTTCCTAACCTACTTCCATATTTCATCGTATCTTTTCCTCTGTTGGACTAAGTTGGAGTGTCAACTATATTGACCCAACTCCAGATAGAACCTGTAAGTGGAAGTGTCACACATCTTGACCAAGCTTCCCCAACAAGAAATTTCTAGTCGCCATCACACGTCTGGGGGAGCGTGGTTTAACATAGCCCTCCCATGACTCCAGGTTTTGGAGGATACACGATGGGCAATGCATCCACCCCTCCTAATAGAACTAGGGTCAACACCCTATATCGAGCCATACAATGCAACTATCGTTCTTAGAGTCACGTCATCAAACAATCATTCTGGGCAAGTTGTGTGTCCTGTCAAAACCACACTTACCACGTATCATAGCAATATTTGAAATAATAAGTAAAACTTATAATACACACTACCTTCTTAATGTCTACGACATCAAGGTTACCTCAACACTACAACCATTTAGCTAATACATAACTCGTCAACATGTAGGTTAGCTCACCAATACTCATATCCATGCACATACATAAAAAAAAATCATATGAGAATCCATATTTGTATTGAGATTAAATTAAGAAATGTATACTTATTTACACCATGCCTCACATCTCCTATACATTCACAACATAATTTTGAACTGGTATCCATGTACTAAAATTCCACATTTAAATTAACATGTTTAAATAAATCACATAGCTATCATCATCATGAACATATAACGTAAAAATAACATTATGCAACACACAAAAAGGTTCAAATATACATGATCCAGATCTTGAGGGTGGAGATCTAGAAGGATTGATGCCGAGAGAGGAAGAGGAAAAACACATAAATCTGGCATGAAATTAATCAAAAGAACATTGATGAAAATCCATGAGCTGAATACACCACAAAAATATGAGAAAGAGAGAAAGAGTTGGAGAAGAAGGATTTCATTAAGAATAACCATTACATGCAATGAGGTCAATTTTGGGACCTCTCCTTCGTGATCTAAACTCCCTTCCTATTTCCTTTTTTATAAGGTGTCTTCTTGATGAAGTCAACTTCGGACAACTAACTCCATTTATTACATGTTCATCATGCTCCCTTTTACACTTATATTGATTTATGGCTTTTTACCTCTGAACTTAGACTATATTCCTCCCTAAGATTCAGATCAATCCTCCCCTCTTAGAAAATTATGGTCCCCATCATTTCACCCATACTAAAAAGAGAAACCCCATTATCGTACCATTGTGATTACAATGTGCTAATGGACAATGAAGAGAAGGGTTTTGTGTGGTTGACCCATAACCTAGTTGACAATGGAATTGTACATGGGTAGACAAATAATATGGAAAAATTAGAAAAATAATAAAATAATATGGAAAAATTGTGACTTTGGGGGTTGTGAACATCGTTATGCAAATGTATTCATAACTTCTGCTACAAGTGATGAAATCCAATTTTGTCAAAGACCCATTTGAGCTACTGAAGAGATATTTCCATCGGTATATGGAATTTGTTCTCAGGTGGCCCATGGAGTGAGAAAAAGCTTGTTGAAGTGCCAGGTACATGTGACCGTCTTCGAACAAAGACATGCAGATCTTCAATGAGCGATATCTCTCAAATCAGGAAACGAAACAAAATTTCGTGAAATACCCATTTGAGCTAACAAAATAAATTTCCGATGAGATATGGAATTTGTTCTAAGGTGTCACACAGAGTGAGAAAAATCTTTCTGAAGTGACAGGTACGCGCGACCGTCTCGGAACAAAGATATGCATCTCTTCAATGAGCGAGATCTCTCAAACCAGGAAACGAAACAAAATTCCACGAAATACCCATTTGAGGTGAAGGAAATTTTTTTCCAATGAGATATGATAGAGCCTATAAAAAATTGTGTGGAGGTCGCAACATCTCTATAAAATTTGTATAAGAGGGTTGTTCCGCATTCCATCCAAGATTATGCTTCTATGGTTGTCGTACAAAGAATTCCAAGGGTTTATAGAGAAGTATGGACTATTGTAGAGGTCACAAAACCTTTGAGGATAATATAGAAACCATGCAAATGTTGTAGACTAATGGATGTAATAAATCCATGTATGGATTCTCCTACAATGGTGAATGAAGATCCGAGGGCAGAAAAACCATGTAGTCCCTGTGGACCAACTGTGATGGTTACAATGTGTGGCCCAACAAATGGAATCTGAGAGTACCAAAAGGAGGTTGGTTCTTACTGCAAATATTTGAACCCGCAACATGCTTCAAACCCTTGTTCCTGTGGAGCGCTAACCTTGCTCTGATACCATTGATCTAGATCTTGAGGGATGATATCTAGAAGGCTTGATGTAGAGGGAGGAGGAGAGAAAACATACAAATCTACCATGAAATTAATCACAATAACATTGATGAAAATCCATGAGCTGAATACACCACAAAAATATGAGAAAGAGAGAAAGAGTTGGATAAGAAGGATTCCATTAAGAATAACCATTACATGCAATGAGGCCAATTTTGGGACCTCTCCTTCCCGATCTAAACTCTCTTCCTATTGCCTTTTTTTGAAGGTGTCTTCTTGACGAAGTCAAATTTGAACAACTAACTCTATTTATTACATGTTCATCATGCTCCCTTTTACACTTATATTGATTTATGGCTTTTTACATCCGAACTTAGACTATATTCCCCCCTAAGATTCAAAACAATACAACCCTCAAATGTCTATGCCAGTCTAATTGAGCCCAAATAGTTACTAAGCAATGAATTACTAAGATGAGTAAAATCAAAGTTCTAACTGCCTAAGGCCAAATATGGAGCATTACACATTCGAACTTATCTTCTTCTTCAAGCTCATGATCAAATTATGGAATACATCCTTTATCTTAATAGTAAAGTCGGTGATCAAATTTGTTTGCTTACACAATTTTTCCTCAAAAAAATATTCAACTTCCATAGCAATGCGGGTTGATACAACTTCATAAAGTTGAAGTCAGTACAATTATTAAAATCAACTCAAATATGTTATGTAGTTTCTTGAGGTCTACAAAATAAATATTTTGAAATAATTGTAACAATGTACCTTAAATTGTGAAATACTTAACATTTCATCTCTCTTACCATGATTGTAGCCATTGCCTTACCATTTCCTCCTAACAACCAAGGAGATACCAAGTTTTAAAAGATTACCATGATCCCCGTTGTCAACAAAAAAAAAGGAGAAGGGAATCCATTCGTGAGAGATCTTTTACAACTATGTCATGTGATCTTTTATAGATTGGTGAGAGATGAGTTCAAGTTCATAGATTACAAAAATAAATCAAAAGTGTGAAGTCATTTCATTTGAGAGAAAGTGAAGAAGGGTCTTTGAACTTATAAAGAAATGATAATTTCATTTTTTTCTTTTTCTAGGATTAACATTGAATCAAAGAAAGGTGTATTCATTGAGAATCATTAATAGTCGGGAATCTAAAAAACACTTACTTTTGTGATGTTGTGACATTGAATTTGTAATTTACAATTAAAAAATAGATACAAATTGAAAATGCAGTGAGGAATTGATCTTGTCTAGCAAATTGTAAACCACAGACGAATTGAGTGGTTCATCCTAGAACCTTATGAAATAGGGCAACCATTGCGATGCAACTTGTCATCACTAGGTGCAAATACCAAGTGATGGTCATGGTCGACAATGACACACATTGATGTCCTCTTAGTGGAAGCAAGGATGAATAAGGAATTGAAGAAGTTCGTGAGCTTTCTTATGAGAGACGTTGCATTTCCATTGCATGGAGATGCACCAACTTGTGTGGTTCCTTAATATATGGATAAAGATGGGAAGAGGTAGTTAAAGAGGTCAAAGATATGATTAACTACCATGTCACACCATCTTAGGAGATGGACAAAGACAAGAAAGAGCAATTGTAAATGTCACTTCCCTCGGTCTGGGAGTGGAAGTTGGTGCTAAGGGGATGTCGTGAAGGTATTTATTCCTTGGAATACACCAATTCATGTTACAAGATGGACAAAGTTAGTCTCTCCATATGACAATTGGACCTCAACATTAATAGTGGTGTATGAAGGGGATGGACTTAATATCAAAGACAATAAATTTATGGGCAATTTTTATCTAGAGGGACTTCCACTTAGATCTAGAGGTGTCACCAATATTAACATCAATATTAATATTAGTATCACTGAAGAAGTTTGTGATCTTTCTTACAAGAGACATTGCATTTCCATTGCATGGAGATGTGTCAACTTGTGTGGTTCCTTCGAAGATGGATAACAATGGGAAGAAGTAGTTAAAAAAGTCAAAGATATGATCAATTGCCACGTCACACCATCTTAGGAGATGGATAAGGACATGAAGGAGCAGTTACAAAGGTCACTCCCTTAGTTTGGGAGTGGGGGTTAGTGCTAAGGGGGATGTCATGAAGGTATTTATTCCTTGAAATACACCAATTCACGGTAGAATACATACAAAGTTAGTCTCTCCGTATGAAAATCATACCTCAACACTAATAGTGATGTATGAAGGGGAAGGACTTAATATCAAAGACAATAAATTTATGGGCAATTTTTTATCTAGAGGGACATCCACTTAGATATAGAGGTGTCAACAATATTAGTATCAATATGGAGATTGATGCAAACAAAATTTTGAATGTGTCACTTGAGCATAAGATGAACATAATAAAGGAAGTGGTGATTATCACTTACATAGTGGTAGTTTTAGTGACTATGAGATTTGCTAAAGTGATTGTAGTCGCATATAAACTAAAAAATGAAGATATACTATCGAAGGAAATAGTGGAGCTAAGGAATAGAATGGAAGAATAACTACATGACATGGATAAAAGGTTGAAGTACGAAAAATTAATGAGAGAGTTGGATAAAGAAGCGAAGGAGTAGTTATAAAGGTCAACGATATTGCCAACTATGATGTCACAAACCCTGATTGAAAGAAGTTACTATAGTTAATTGCCATGTCATAATAAAAATGGTTTAGATAGAATAATAACACACGAATAGGTTGGGGATGCCAAATTTTTTCAAGAGACTCACTTTCATTTAAAAACAATGTAATGATCCATTTTTAAAAACAATTTTTTATATAAGTTACCAAGGTGGGCCCTTTTCTTTTAATTCAAGAAAGGAAATTGTGGAACAAAACCATTTTCTCATTTATCTTATCCATAATAATGTTTTGAATAAAAACTTTGATACAAAGCCTTTAAAAAAATACATTTAAATTTTGAATAAATTCATAAACTATGTGTTATGTGAATTTATTTATTTATTTTAATTATATAGATGAAGTAAAATATAAATTTAACTTTTAAATTTTGAATAAATTCATAAACTATGTGTTATGTGAATTTATTTATTTATTTTAATTACATAGATGAAGTAAAATATAAATTTAACTTTTATGTGAGATACATTTTATAGTCTAATATGAAAAAGGATGTGTAATATAAAGTATTCACATAAAACAAAAAATTTAAATAAAACAAAATAATAATAATAATTGCTTCTACAAGGTACTTTCTAAAGTCTAAGTGTATAAAATGTGTCAAGCTTATAATGGTGATTTTGGTTAAAAAAATTAATATGAAAATAAAATAAATATAATGTTGGTTTAAAAAATAAATATAATATAAATTAACAATTAATATATATATATTTATATTAAATTGCATAAACATAAATAAATTATGAAGTAAATCCATATTAAATTCAACCTAGTGTTATAGATATTGTAACCTTTTTTATTAAAAAACAATAAAATAAAAACCTACCTAAACTTTAACATTGTTTAGAGTTTGGTTGTGAATGAAAACAACATTATTGACTTTACTCATGACAATACATAGTGATGTATAAATAAAATAGAATTCACATATTTGCAATGACAAAGTTCTCTGTATTACTAATTTATAAACATAGGCAAAAACTTGAAATGTATATATTTTATCATCCCATACTTAGCTATGTGACAAAAATGGAACCAATTTTTTTTTTAAATGTCTTGGCCAAAACAATTTAGGCATTTATACCTGAAATATAGGTATGTGTGTTTTTCATGGCTATTGAATTTAATATGGTACATGTACAACTCTTCATAGAGAGTAATTAGGTGCATTTCTTTATAAAGTCAATAATTTAAATTAAAAAATATATATATATATTATAATAATAATAAATAAAAATATATATAATTAAAATAAAATAATATAAAATTATTTAAATTTTATTAAGTTATAAATTTTTTAAAAATATATAACTAAAATAAAATAAATTAATATAAAATTATTTTAAATTTTATGAAATAAATAAAAAAATTTAAGGTGTAAAAAAAATTACATCTAGTCCAAAGGGGTTGGATCCAATGGTGGAAAGCGATAAGTTTTTCACCGTTGGACAAGGTTCAATTCTCATGAGGGCTTTACCTGGAGCCATGTGGACACCTTGACGTAGTGGTCAAATGTGTAGTTGCACCCAAAGATACCATATTAAATGGTATCGTGACCCGTGCACACATAAGTGGATCAAAGCCCACCCCCATGTCCTTCAAATTTAGACCCTGGATGGGGTGATAGTGGGAACCACGCGTCCAACAGAGCAGTCGGTGTAAGTTTTAAACCTGTGAAGTAAAGCAATGCATATAGATTCTTAAGTAAAACAAAAATTAATCAATGGCTCATTCACATAGTACACTGAGATTTATACCGGAAACCCTCAACCGGGGAAAACCTTTCTTATATTCATTATATTGAATTTCACCATTCACCATACAATATATGCAATGTTTTTAGGTATTCCGTAGATACCAAAACCCTAATCCCTTAATCCGGGATTAATTTAGAAAACCGCTAAAAATAACAAAAACCGCCCAAAAAAAAATTTGGGGG
>SNQJ01S0008570.1:58101-94032 GCA_010110895.2 Picea sitchensis | reverse complement strand
ATATTTAGGTGCTCGATCTTATGGGAGACATAATTTTCTATTATCACATAGTGGAAAGTGTCTTGTGTCTTGAAAGATACTTAGACATTTTTTAATTTTTAATTTTTATTTATTTTGTGTTATATTATTCATACAGTTGGTGCATGTAAATTGTAAAATAACATTAATTTGGGAAATTACTGATTTTTTGGAGAAGTTGTTGAATTTGATGTAAATGGTAAAATAACACTAATTTGGAGGACTACTGAGATTTTGTTGAGAAGTTGCTGAATTTGATTGTCGTTATGTCCTGAAAATAACTTTTTATATAATTATAGTATAAAAAACATTTTTTTTTGGTGAAAACAAAAAAATTATTTATTTATTTTACACACAACCACATATATTTATATGTTAATATTAAAATTAAAGGTTCCACTTATTTTTGTGTCGTTGGTACAACAAATCCAAGAGCCCATGGTATCCGCTTTAATGCCACGAACCATTGTAACGATGCTACCGCCTCATCCCACACCACAGCAACAGCTACATTTTGGTTATCCTGTTCCCTCCCAAGCTATCAAAATATTTAGGAACTCGTATACTCACAGCAGTAGCAGCGTGGGAATATAAAACACGTGCACATGAATGAATTTGGCATGAGGGAGCGCGAGGGGGTAATTCACGAAGGTATTCCAAGTCAAATCTCAATCTCCCACGCTAAATTGACGCTTATACCTAGTTGTAGTTGGACTGACCTTGATATTTTTTTAGCTTATTTCAGATTTCGGACAGATATAAAGCAAAATGCAAACGTATTTATATACACACTTTGAAACTCCATAGAGTCTTCCCATAGCTACCTGTTCTGTGTGGATTCTTTGCTCCTTTCTCTATTCATTCATCCGGCAGCAGCAGTAGCAGGAGGCAGAGGGAGCCTTGAGCTGGGTAGTCCATGTGATGGCCATGCCATGATTGAAGAAGATCTGTTTTGGTGTTGGGATTCAGGCTTTTCGCCCAGTAACATCATCTCAATCTCAATCACCACGTAGGGTTTTTGTTTCCGGAAAAATCAGCTGGACTGAATCACGCTTTTCATTAATTTCAAACCCCTCCCCCATATACTATTATCATGCTCCAGATTTTGCCAATGCAGTGCCATTGTGGCGATCCATTTACATGGAATCTGACATCAATTCAGTAGAACTTGATGTTACTTGATATATCAGTCTCCGCAAATCGAGATTTGATGGCTTTTAATAAAAGATTTGTGTTTTCTTTCTGTATTTGAAGAAAATGTCGTTGTGGAGATTTGCAGGTGGGGGATTCTTGGCAGCCCGAGTCGATTACCGGAGGGTTAGGGTATGACTCCGTCTGGCACACTGGCTCTTTCAAAGGGAGTCGTCAAGGAGCGAGAGATGGCCGCTAGCGTCTCCAGTGTTTACGTACACGTGGTTGACAGTGTTATCAAAAGTCTGCGGCCAGAATTTCAGAATGAGGGTTTAGATGACAGTGTCCTAAATGAAGTCCAAGCGGTAACTTTCTCATCTTAAAATTTCTGTTTATTGTTCGAAAATATGGAAAAGGCACTGAAATGAAATACCTGGAGAGGTATTAAAGCATAAAAGTTTGCATCATCATGCTCTCTATGTTTTTTAATGGAAGCGCTCGTCTAGTCATAGTCATCATGAAAGAGCAAATCTCTTCAAGATTAGCTCGGTTGAGCCAGACCTACCAAAAAGCAGCAGAAAATAATGGCCATAGTGGTTGCTTACATTAACCCAGTAAGATGCCATACAAGGTTGTTTGTTGAAGTAGCAGAACATTGGAGAAACCGAAAGACTTTGTTGGTCCAAAAGTCTAGATAAACCCTGCTTTCAGATGTGAAAATGTAAACTGTATCTTGGCGACACTATATGTTCTATTGCCAGCATTGTTTTCTGAAAAAATGAGAAAATGTTATATTAATACAGGTCCCATAACTGGGACTCTGCATACATAGTACGTGTCCCATAACTGGGACTCTGCATACATAGTACGTAAGATCAAGCACGTGCCATTTGACTTTCCTGATTATCAAGCAAACATATTCTGAGTTCATAACTGATCTAAGTCCTAAAGATGTAAAACAAAAGATGGCCAGGGTTCTAGCTTCACCCTTACCAATTGGCTTCAAACAGAATTTTAGATTAACCCTTGAAACATAAACTGAGCATTCATTTCCAAGTACTACATTTACAAAAGGATTGGAGGCTGTGACAAGAAACCAATTTGGGCCTTACTCATAGTAGAACAGGAAAGCCAAACCTGCAAATTTTGGTTGTTGGGAGCTTGTTGTTGGTCATTTGGCGTAGTCACCTTTCAATCTGTTCTTGATGGGGGGGGGAAGGGTTTCCTCCAGTGAGGTGTTGATTCTTCTCCACAGCTGATTGGAAAAATTGCGGATGGTGTAGTCATTATGTTGTACAGCTCTCTTTGTATGGCTCAGATTGTCCTTGGTTCTTGAATGTTTTGAATGGACGGATCTTTCAGCAAGTTTGCAAATGTTCAAGGATCTGATGAAGGCTGTCTAGCCTTTGTTCCCAGGCCTGCCAGGGCTTGCTGTACTTATTCTCTTATTTGGGTAGCTACAATGAAAACATTTCTGCATGCTCTGTAGTGTTTGAGGTCCTTCAACGGTGCCTGTTCCCTTCTTCCCGAGCTGCCTTCCTGAACCAGCCTCGGAAGCAGCTGCAGCCTTCTAGGGTGAGGCCTTCAGCTTGCCCTATTATCCCCTGACAGCTTGATTACTTAAAATTGTCAGCTCTGTTTGGTATATCTAGTAAACCCTAAGGGCTGTCCTTTATCGGACCTATTCCTGGTAGAAATGATGTGGCCCCAAAGAAATTGAATAAACTATAATATTTATTTTCTTGTATGTTGAGATCTGCTATAAAACATGAGAAATTGAATAAAATCTAATATTTATTTTCTTATATGTTGAAATCGTCTTTGTGGAATCCTTTTTAGAGTTGCCACCTTGGTTCCTTTATGTTGTGTTGATTTCCTAGGTGGCATTTTTTACCTTGGAAATAACTCCCTTGGAAACTTCTGGGAACTTCCCCCAGATCTGAGGACGGCAACCATTGTAAAGTGGGTGGTGTATACTCAGTGTGTCTCATCCTGTGGGAATCGAACCAGGGACCTGCACAGCGCATTGGATTACCGGCAACGTCCTAGCAACAGTGGCACCAACCGATTGAGCTAACCCTTGGGGCTCCTAGTTGTCATCTTCTCTTTACAACTGACTGATTAACTTAAATCTTAATATTCAAGTAGTGTGACTTGATTGATATCTCTAAAAGTTATTTGAATTGTTTTTAAATTTTGATTTTTTCCCCTTGTTATATAAAGTTGACAATTTGTTGGACTTCCCAGGCTTCAGTTGTCTTTGAACCCAATTATTTGTAGTCCTATTACAATTTACAATCACTTATTTTTCTCGAAGTTGGCCTCCTCAATTGCAAATCGGTTTCTGTTGTTTAGAATTTATAGGTTAGTCTAAGTACCCTTTCGTGGTTGGGTGACATTGTATTAGCTTATATTGATGTAATTTGGAAATTCTGAATAGATTTATGGTTCTTGCATGATCTTCTTTTGCTATACTAGGTTTGAATACGATTCATCAACTTTTGATTTACTTCTCTTTGTTGATATATCTGGTATAATCAGTATTAATTTTCTTTATCACTACTTTTTCCTGTCATTCTTTTTTGCTTGTTTAGAATCTTTCTGTTTGTATACAATGTGGTATCTTCCTTCCTCTCTCTGTCTCCCTCATATTGACTTCGATGTGCCCTTAATATCATTTATGTTGATTATAATTAACATGCATGTGACTTCTTTTATCGTCTTTGTGATCGTTTTGACATTTTCCAGTTTTTCTCTTGAGATCCATAATGGGATTGATTGCTTCTTCCCTTCTCAGTCAGGTCTCTGTTTGTTTCTTCCTCACCCCCAAATTCTTTCTTTGTGGATGTGCCAACCCCTTTTTGCTTGGCCATTATTGACATGCTCTCCTACTACATCATGGTTATCTTAGGGCTCAAACATGATTCTTGTTTTTCTCTATTGGCTTTATTCTTCTAAGCTTTTCTTCAGTTCTTTTGCAGTTGTCAACTGTGTTAAAGTTTTTTACTGTAACATTTTTCTTTGTTTTGTGTCTTTGTCTTTTCATTGGGATTTAGATTCAAGATCAACTTTCACCAATTTTTACTCTTTTAAATGATTAAATCTTTTGGACTGTGCTAGCACAGCCTTGCTGTATCAACCTTTATGCTCTATGTTAGTACGATCATCGTTTTTAAAGATTCTTATGTAATTTGGTGCACAATTCTTGTTTGACCTCTTTGACTAGTCTTCCTTGTTAGGCGGATATGTCAACATAAATCTCTTGAAATGAATTGAGACTATTGATGTAGATTTGTCTCTTTTGTTTCTGTTAACAAACTATCCCCAACTATATATACTTCCATATTTGAGCGTAGATCTGAAGAATTAACTCCATTATTCATGGCAGGTACGTTGGCACAGCACATTAAAGCTATAGAGTAGGTCAAATGCACTCATCTTAGATGTATAAAGTTTAAACAAAATATTGGCAGAAAACATTTGAACAATTTACAAAAATGTTACCAAGTATGAGACTTCAAGGGATATAATGGCTAGAAATTATGGGAAAGGTATGAGAGATAGAATGACTTTTGAAATATGGAAAAATACGCCAACATTTTAAGATATGGGATGTGAAAGTGTACCAACATATGCATATGAAAATGCTGAAATTTAGTAAAAATATATTGTAAAAGAATAAGAATTAGACCTTGTTAGAAAAAGGAAACTGTTAAAGATTGATATTTGCCACTAAGATTGAGAAATAAAAACAAATATTGTTTTTTTAACAAAAACTGGCAAAATTTGTATTAGCTGTGTGGAAGAATCCACGGATTTTACAAAGAAACGGTCTGAATAGACCGTCGAGTTTTCCCTCTTAGAGAGAGGCTTTTACAAAAGTGGGGATTGAATTTGGAACAGAGTTTGAAACATCCCCCTGGCTTTACAAAATTTCTGAAAGTAGAATTCCTCGGATAGCTCCGGAAATAGATACCGTTGATGCTGATTATACGACAAAACATTAAGATTCTAAAACTTAGTTACACTTTTCTATTTTGACGTGCTGCATGTCCACCGTGTTTTCTGGGTGCGACTCGTTCAGATTAGGGATTTGGTTGACTGAGTTCGACTGTGCATGCCTTGAATTCTCCTGCTGCTCTCCCGGATTGCTTGGAGGTGATTGTGTTCCTTCTAGCTGCTCTAGTCTTCGCTGCATTGTCTCCATCTTCATGCAGTTGTCCTCAATCTGGCTGCGCTGGGCGTAACTCTCATCCTGGAGCTTTTCGATCATGAATCTGTGCTGGGAAAGCGTTTCCAACTCAAAGGCTCTGTTGGCTCCCATTGCTCCAAGTTGTACTCTGATTCTGCTACACCCGTCGCATTCCTCTTCCCATGCTTCCTCTGACCAGCTTCCTGAATCCACCAGAGCTTCATTTCCTTGTTGCATTGTTTCGTGTGCTGAAGAGATTTCAGTCTTGGCAATTTCTCGGTTTATTTGTAGGAGACAAATGGAATTCCACGGACATGAAAGGAGGTCGCCAGTCTGCAGCAGGAGAACAGGTGGGGGCGAGGAAGACCGTCTAAACGGGGGGTGGACAGAGAAGCCTGGGGACGCTGCAATTCTTGGAAGGTCTCGAAAGTTCTGAGGAAGACGGATCGAGAGCCACAGAAAGTGAAAGGTGGACATCGTGAAACCGAGAAGGGGCCAAAGTCTAGCCAAGGCTCGGAGAGAGGGAAGACCCAGAGTCTCGGGAGCCGAGAGGTTTGGTTCAGAGCGGTAATTCTGAGGAAAAGGAAGACACCAAGAAGCGCAGAGCGAGGTCAAGAGATACAGGGGGAGTGACGAGGATATAAAGAACCTGGAATTGCAGGGGTGAGGAAGGAACATAAGGAATTACCCAAATAACCAAAATTCTGGGCAAGGACGACGCCATGATTTCCCATGGGTCCATTAATGGATAAGGCGTACTTACCTGCTTGCTCGAAGGTGACTCCCTGCGATCCGTTCCATCAGGTGCCATGAACTCGAGTCTGGAGGTGCGACTGACGTCAAGGAGGCGAATGTGCTGTGCGAGATGGATTTCCCGTACCAATTCCACCATCCTCTTATGCTTGGTGACAGGATCTCTCACAAGCTCTAGTGTGCTGTTCGACTTACCTCCTCACAGAATGATGGCTCTGGTTATATCGTTAGCCACCTTTTCACCTCGGACAAAGAGTCTCGAATGTGCTCCATGCCACTTGTTCAGCCCAGGGTAGTCTTGATCCACGTGGATGTCGACCTGCTTCATGCTTGTGTTGTTGGTGATGCTCTTTCTCGTTTTGGGTGGACTCGTTCTCAACTTCGCAGGGTTTCCTCGCCCTCTTTTGTCACTTGGGATTCGAGGGATGTGGGCTCCTCTCCTATGCATGTGCCCTTTGTTTCTGTTTAAAGCCTCCATGTGGCGCCTTCTTGTATTGGCCCCCGCCATTTCATAGTTAAACTTGATCATTAGTATAGGGGGGCTAAGGTTGTCACTCCGTCTATACTTAGGGAACCGAGTGTTTCCCCAATGGATGCATTTGCCATTTTGTCTGCTTCAGTGTTGTTTTCTCTCATTATGTGGTAGAAAGTTATCTTAATGTCCCGGGAGGCCACCCTTATTCTATCCATGACTTGCTTTAGGCTTAGATCTCTGGGGTTTGATCGATGGACCGTCATTTTTATTATATTTTTGGAGTCTCCAAGAACGTTGAGCTCTCAAAGTTTTTGAGTCTGGATGAGTTGTTTGCCTTTTAGGAGAGCGTAGGCCTTGACTTTATTATTTGTATCTGTCCCAAGATTCCAGTGGTAACTTAGGGATTTTTTTCCTCCAGGTTTGAAGAGAACCCCCCCCGCGCCTGCCTCCCCTGGGTTTCCCTTTGAGGCTCCATCAAAACAAAGAGTATGAACTTTTTGCTTTTGGATCCAAGGTTCTACGCTGTGGGTACTGTGAAGCTGCCAGCTTGATCTATGCGTTGCGAAGGTGTGCTTAGAGGTCTTAAGGTTGAAACTTGCCATCCAATCTTTTTCCCGGTCATTCCAATTGATTGGATCTTCCACCTTTAGAGGTTTTGAGTTCATACTTTTTGAGAGGAGTAGCTTGGCTTTAGCGGCTACTGTTTGGGGAGGAGAGACAGTCCCCTGGAATTTTTTTTTGTTTCTAGTTAGCCATATCTGCCAACAGACAAACTTTGGCACCGCCCTCCAGATGCGCTTCATAACTGGCTTGCCCTTAAAGGATCCTTGATAGTACTTGTCCCAATTTCCCAGGCTGGGATTTGGAGTTGAGGGCCATCTTATCTTTCTGGACAGATCCCTGTAAGCTATTTTCCAAACAATTTGCGAGAAGGGACAGTTTCAGAATAAATGATGTATATTGTCTTGACTACTTTGGCAAAGAGGGCAGTTGAAGGGGCCGTGGAAGCCTCTTTTCATAAGGTTTTCCCCTATTAGGATTTTCTCATGCACTAGGGTCCAGATGAAGAAGTTGACTTTGGGGAGGGAGTCACGACTCCAGACATTTTTCCATTTTGTTGAATTCTGATGTTCTCTCGTGATGGAGAGGAACATGTTATATCCTTCTTTTATTGAGTATCCGTTTTTCCCCCATCCTCGACTGTCTGTAGTGGTTTTAAGGATGGGGGCTGCCCCTTTCAGGACAAAAGTCAGACGGTGTGCCTGGTTGGTCAAGTGCTCAAGCACTCTCCGCAGGTCCCAATCCTTCCAGCTGCCATTCTCGTTCTAGACTGAGATATCATAGAGGGTGCGTTTGCGTGTACCCAACATCCATCTTTTTAACTCTCTAATCTCTGGTTCCCATGGATTAATATCCACCCCAAAAATTTGGTCTTGCTAGATTATGATTGTTTTTCCATTTCCCGGGATCCAGGAAAGATGATCTTTGAAAAAGGGGGTAGCAGCCCTTATTAATTTCCAGATTTGGGAACCTGTTTGCGGGGTTTGGGGTTTATCCATGCTTCTTTTTCTTTTGTCGAGTCTGTATTTTTTGATGAGAGCCATTTTCAACCAATCCTTTTCTCCTGTGACTATCCTCTAGAGGAGTTGAACTCCCAGTGCTAAGTTGGTGACTTCGGGGTCTCTGATTCCGAGGCCTCCACTTTTTTTGGGCAGGGTGACCGTGTCCCAGTTTACTAAGTGGAATTTTTTGTGATTGGCTTTTCCTCCTTGCCACAAAAATTTACGAATGAGCTGCGCCAATTCTTTTAAAATTCCCTTTGGGGTTAGAAGGGTAGAGAATTAATAAATAGGGAGGGCCGAGAGAACAGTTTGATCAGGACCACCCTTCTTGCTGGATTGAGCCACCTTGATCCCCCTGTTTCCATCTTTTCTTTAACCTTTTGGAGAGACAGGTGCCAAAACTTGCTCGGGAGCGCTTTAATGCAAAGAGGGAGACCCAGGTACTTGAAGGATTTCCAGTCTTGGGTGATGACGAATCGCATGATTTGAGCAATTCCCGCTCTGATGACTGTAGAAACATTCTAGGCGTAGATTTGGCATTTTTCTTTGTTCAGGAGCCCTCCCGAGACTAGAAGGAAGGTGTCTAGAACTTGTAGGATTCTTCTGGCCAAAGTTTTTGAGGCCCCGCTCAGGAGGATTGTATCATCTGCAAATTGAGAGTGATTTAGTCTTTTAACTCCTTGGGCGATTTTGATTCCTGGAATAGTGCCATTTATGCTTTCCCATTCTAGATTGTGGTTTAGGGATTCTGCCATGATCACAAAAAGCAGGGGGGAGAGGGGGCATCCCTGTCTTAAGCCCCTGGACTCCTTGAAGAAGGGATTCCATTTAGGAGAGGCGCTATCCAGGGGGAGGCAATACAAGATTCTGTCCAGGTAATGAAGTTTTGACTGAATCCAAATTTTTCCAGAACTCTAAAGAGGAAATTATGTTCCACCCTGTCGAAAGCATTTGCCATATCTAGTTTTATAGCCATGCCTGAGTCTCCTCGAGAGCTGCTGGCGTGGATTGCCTCTTGAACCAAAATAAAGTTATCCCAAATCTGGCGGCCTGCTACAAATCCTCCTTGATTCGGAAGGATTAGCGATCTAAGAAGGGGGTTTAGCCTGTTTGCGATTATTTTGGAGAAAATCTTGTAGGAAATATTACAGAGGGAGATGGGTCTGAAGTGATTCAGGGCAGAGGCTCCAAAATCTTTTGGGAGGAGAGCTAGGAAGGAGGAGTTGGTAGCGCCTCCCAACTTTTTTTTCCTTGTGCGCAAATCGTATCATCCTTATTAAGTCTTTTTTGATGATGTGCCATCATTTTTTGTAGAAGTGTAGAGTGAAGCCGTATGGACCCGGAGCTTTGTCTTCTTGAAATTGTTTCAGGGCTTTTAGAATTTCCGCTTCTTCAATGGGCTTGTCTAGGTGAGCATTGTCCTCCTCTGTGATCTTACTGGGTATGTGTTGGAGAAAGGCTTCAATTATTTGATTCTCAGCCCTGCCGGACGTGGTGTATAAATTTTGAAAATGCATGGATGCATGTTGCTTGATTTGGTTGAAGTCCTTAAGAATTTCTCCTTCGGGGGTTTTGATTTCTGAGATTTGATTTGTCCAATTTCTGACTTTTGCTTGGTTGTGGAAGAAGGAGGTATTCTGGTCTCGTGCTTTCAGCCAAAGGCTTCTGGACTTTAAGCGCCATGTGATTTCCTCTTTTGCTAGTGCTTGTATATACTCTTTGTGGATTTTTTGTTCTTGTATGATGTCATTTTGCTGGATCTCAGTAGTTTCCATTTCCTCCTGCAGATTTTCCAGTTGTATCTTTTTGTCTTTGGCTTTTCTTTGCGAAGAGTTTTTTGCCCAAATCTTTAGGAAATCTTTTACCAATTTTAGCTTCTGCTCCCATATGTAATTGGGTGAGCCTGTGATCCACTTATTCCATATTTGGGAAATCGATTGGATGAGCTCAGGGCGGTCCAACCATAGTGGGTTGAATTTGAATGGAATGGGGCCCCAATTTTTTTGGGTTTCGAAGACCAGTCTTATGGGTCAGTGATCTTATCCTGCCCAGGGGAGGTTCGATGAGCACGACTTGTCTGGAAGTGCCAAGAGCGCACTGCTGATCGAGAATCTGTCTAACCTTGCTGCTATGTGCCCTGGGCCAGCTCTTCTATTATTCCAGGTGTACATTCCCTTGTTCAAAGGAACATAAAAAAGATCCAGATTCGATATAAGGTCATCCGACCGTTCCCAGAATTGATCCCTCACAACAGAGCCACCTCGTTTTTCCTTTGATCCTCTGGTTGTATTGAAGTCTCCGGCAATAATAAGGTTCCTGTGGGGATTTTCCGTGGCTAGATCCAAAAGGGATTGCCAACATTCATTTTTTTCTATATAGTTATTTGGCATATAAACATTTATTATGGAGTATTGTGTACTTGAGTCTTTTTTGAGGAGATAGACCATTAGCCAGAACTGGGTTTGCACCTGATCCTTTAATTCGAATTCCTCAGTCTTCCAGAAAGTTCCTATTCCTCTTGAAGCCCCTCTTGAACTTACTGCTCGCCCTTCGCTTTTGTTCCAAATTTTTTGCAGGTCTTTGAGGGTTTCCTGCTCCCTCATTTTCGTCTCCTGGAGCATGAGAATTGAGGGTTTTTCTGTTTGAATCAACTTTCTGACTTCTTCTTTCTTGACCTTGCTTCCCAATCCTCTGCAATTCCAGGAGACGACTTTTATCATTTATCAGTGTGCTTTGGTGCCCCCCCTTTTGAGGGCTGTGATGCTGCTCCCTTATGTTGGGCTGCCTTATTTTTCCTAGATTTTCCATCTTTCTTTAGAGCCTCCTCGATTGTTTTTTGAATGCCCAGTTTTTTTTCTTTGTCTGCCGTCGATTCTCTTTTGCTTCTTTGGGATTTTCTTCCAGGTTTCTTGGTGTTCGACGGTTGAGTAAGCTCCAGATCAGAATCACTATTTGAGGTGTCCTGTCTTTCTTCTTCTGACATTTATGGGTTCTCCAAGGTTTGGTTGGGGAGAGATTTTGCTGAGGAGTCCCTACTCAAGTCCAAGACTTCTTTTTCTTTTTCTTTGCCTTTACTGTTCCCTTCTCCCGCCTCTTCTTGTCCCTTTCTGTTATTTTCTTCCTGGGATTCCCTGATTTCCTCTACATTTCCTTCTAAGTTGAGATCGACATATCTATTGTGACTTGATTCTCCTTTGTGTGGAGAGCCTAGACGTGTTTCTTTTGGATCTGGAGGTTTTTCTTGTTGGCTCTGAGTCGGGATGGACTGAGTTTTTCCATTTGCTTTTTTCCACTTTGGTTGCTGCCAATGATCTTGTTTTGGATGTTTTGTCCTGCGTGTCTTTGCCCCGAGGGCAGGATTTGGCAAAATGACCATATTCGTGACAAGCTTTGCATTTGAAGGGGATTTGTTCGTAGTCCACTATTTGTATGTATGACCAGTTGTCTAGATTCAGTTGTATTGCTTCTGGGAGTCTTTTTTCCAGATCTACTTCCACACATAGCCTGGCGCAAGCTTGTAGGCCCTCTCGTGGTTCAACACGATCAATATACTTTCCGAGAGTGTTTCCTATGTTTCTTATGGTTTCATCGTTCCAACAATGGAGGGGAAGGAAAGGCAGTCTTACCCACACTGAGACTGTTGAGGGTATATCATTTTCTGGGCTAAAGTCAGGAGTCCACTTATTTAAATACATTCCTCTTGCCCCCATGAAGTAAGGTCCACTTCGAAAAATCAGATCTCTATCTTCTTTTTTTTTCAAACAGAAAGGCAAAGAACCCCGTATCACAGAAGGCTGCCGACATTTGTCCCTGGATCAGTTTGCGCCAATTTGCTTCCAGCCAGAGGTGCATGGCTTTTGGAGATGGCCACAATCCAGTGAATTGACCGATCAATCCTCTGTCCGCCAGTCTAAGAGCAAGGGGCCGCGCTGAGGGAGCGAAAACGGTTACCTTAGGGATTTCAGCTGTTTTTCTGACAAATCTTGAGGGCTCGGGGGCTTTGGCATAAGACGCAATGAGGGCCTGGAAGGCCTGCAGATCTGAGGACGAGGATCCTGGGGGCGGATCCCCTCCCTCAGAGGGCATTAAGGCTCTGTCGCCCTCGACCGTTAAACCCTAAACAGCAGAGCCACCGTCTCTTGCAGAAGTTCCCCATTATGTTTACAAGTTCCTTGAAATAGAAACAAATATTTAGCACTAAATGATAATCTTGTTAAACATACAAATCCTAGTCAGCATATACTGCAAAGAAGGAAACAGGCCAATCTTTGAAATGCAATGAAATAGCACATGTGAATTCATAAACAAGAAGGAAAAGATAGCTGTAAGTTTGTTGAGATAAAGTTAGAGCATTGTAATAAACATTTAGATTTAGGAAACAATTTTGAACCTGCTCATATTATATGTTGAATTGTCATTGACTAGCAAGGCAAAGCAATATGGAAAAATCTATGTATCAATAATCTGGACTAAGAAAATGTTTTTTTTTTAAACAGACTTATTCAGTAATGCCAAAATCTCTTTTTCATCATTTCTTTTATAAAGTTTAACGTGCTTAATGAAATGGAAAACATAATGGCTTCCCTGCTGCATATAAGCTGAATCTTTCAAATGGTTAAGGTTGAGTATTTTGACTAGTTGCATGGAACAAACCACTTGTTTAAAATAATGGAAGCTGCAGGGCACTTGTGTGTGCGTGTAAAGGGTTATTCATATTATAGAGGTCTGATGTATTTAAAATTTGTAGGGTTAAGAATATATGTAAGAATTGTTGCTAAAATTTATGGATGTGTATTCCCATGGATGAATAAGCGTTTTGAATAGTATCGAATGAGTGGGGAATAGAGTAGATGATTTCCCATTCATTTGCAATTTACTTGTTAGAAAAGACAATCACGTGTATAACCTATCAGCAGTCTTGTGCATATTCTGCTTGCTGTGAGAGTTCAAATGAAATAAACTAGAGTCATATGCTTCTGATTTGTTGTTTTGTTTATTTTTTTCCTGGATTTTGTCAGCTTTGGGAATTAAAAATGATGCAAAATGGGGCAATACAAGGGCCAATAGACCATGCATCTAATTCTGCTCTAAGAGGCGCAAACGCTCCTATCACCCCAGTTCATGATCTCAATGTACCTTATGAGCCAACTGAAGAATACGAGACTCCTACTGCAGAAATGCTTTTCCCACCAGTAAGTCATTCAAAATGTATTACAACAAATTTAACTCAGGTGTCACCGTGTCATTGATGATATCAAATGTCTCCAACGTTGACTCAGTTAATTATAATCTTTAAAATGATGGATTTTTTTGAACGTCATTTTTAAAAAATATTTATTGTTATTTTTTTAGTATGGCGATTGATGGCATGGTCCCATTTCAATTCAAATATCAATGAATTCCTTACAAGTGTCCTTTTTTGACTTAATAATTGCCAATGCAGACACCTGTACAGACACCTATGCAAACTCCCTTGCCAGGTACTGCAGAGCCAGTTATGTACCAGTACTTTCCACCTGGTCCAGGTGAGCCTCTGGCGACTCCCGAGTTAGGGATTGACCCAGAAGCGAAGATAGGAAGGCCGGCTCCTTACATGGTACCGGTTCAAACATGGCTAGATGCTAATTGTTTCATTAGATTGTTATGACTATTTGAATATTTTCTTGTAGGTGTTTTGCTTTAAATATAGTAGAAGGAAATTTGTAAGTGTAAGTTATGTTTCATCATATTTAATAGATATTTTGCTGTTCATTGGCTAAAGATGAAAATGATTGGTTTGAACTGCATTCCGATTTAAATAATAGCCCATTCACTATTTAGAGTTATCTTCTACTTGACACATGTTACGAATCATGATGTTTCTCTGGATGGCTTGGGTTCTGTTTCTTACACACTGGAATTGCAGCAACCACCTGCGAACTGGATGAGTCAAAAGCCCCTTGGCGTGGATGTCAATATTGGTGAGTATTTTCATTTGGATGTCAATATTATAATCTTTAAAATGATGAATTGTTTTCATGGGAAATATTTAGACAGTGAATGTAAACAAATATGATGACCATTACCTTGGTGAACAATACGGAATGTTTCTTCTGACTTCCCTGTGATGTTGCAGCTTACGAGGAAGAGAGGGATGAGATGGTGGCTGGGATTAGTCAACCACCTATCACAAAGGTTCTAATATGGTTCCGTTATTTTGAATTCTAGTATTGTGCTCTTAAAACTTGAGATTTGCAAGCTATAGTCATGGTAGAGACTATTGGCCATGCTTTTTGTTAGTTTGTTCAGTGTCGATGCACCATGTTCCTAGAAGCATCATGCTGTGAATTTGGGATTCCCATAGGTAAGAGAGATTAGCCTTGTGTCCACAGATATCTCACACAAGAAATGTGACACAAAGTTGTAATGGGGCTCTGGAGACCTTTTTCCATTTCTGTTTTCCAGTTTTTAGCAAAGCAGTCCATGAAGCGTTGTTTTACCTGTAAAGGCCTTAGTTTAAATATTTTGATAAAATATAAAATTTAATGGAAACTGATCTTAGTGAATGTGTTGCATGCACTCAGGATTTTTTCACTCTGTCTAACTGCAAGCGAAAACGGGAAGACCATCCCCCAAATTATCTTCCAGGGGGTTACATTCCACAACAAGATGGAGCAGGGGATTTTTCTTGGGAGTTAGTACAATCAAAGGAGGTAAGTTTTTTCTCCTTAAAGCTTAGCTAGTAGTCGAGCTGTTTTGTTTAAGTAGTGTAAATTGTTTATTCCAATGGGTGCTATAAATGCTTTAGTTATGCTTCACTGTATGCTAGTTGCTTCTCTTCTTGGATTGAAGCATGCATTTTTATCCAAGTGAAACTTGTTTACGAAAGTTGGGTGGATTCTGTTAGAATGTTGTATCTCTTCACAGAAATAGGATGATGCCTTAATCCCAGTAGTTTATTTTGGTGAAGGATAGAGATTAATTTTAATTTTACATTTGGCTGTAACATACCTGACTGCCTTCCTTGGCCAACAGGTTACCGAATCTGTAAAATTTTCTTTCTTTCTTCATGCTGTAGCTATGCCTGGAGCTTCCAACAGCTGCCAACCCAGATATTTCATGTCATCTATGTGCAAAAATCAACTATGCATACACATAATTTTGATTCACATACATTTATTTAATTCACCTGTGCATTTATCCATATGCAGATGACATCTATAATAGTAGACTGTAATTATGCATAATATCTAAGCATCTAAGGTGTGGCAGGTGTGGGGTCATCTATGACCGTGAAGGATAACATGAACTTTCTTTTGCTTGGGGAATAGGACTATCAACCAACAATGAAGCTGAAGCCCTTGCTGTATTCCAAGGGCTTAGACTCTTGGGAGAGTTAACCTCAATGGATGTCCTTATTCTTGGAGGCTCAGACACTATCCTCTCAGCCCTTTGAAACATCTCCCACTCCTCCTCTGCTCACATAAACAGAACCCTCCAGAGTGTTGGAGATATTATACACTCACCTAGTGATTATTAATTCTTTTTTCCTAAGTTAGCTAGTCACTGTGAGGGTCTCCTATTTTTTAGGCCTTTTTCCTAAAAAAAGGGCACCTCCTAAAAAACAAGGGCGCTTCTCCTCTTCAGTTTGACTTCAGTTAGGAGTTCAGTTAGCTAGTGGAGGACAACTCATACATGCAGCAATTGCTTTTCTCATCAGGAGGGTGCATATCTCATGCATGAGGCCAGGAGGGCGCATATCCATGCATGCATGCTTTTCTCTCTCCTCCACATGTGTGACTCAGTTAACTGAGGTTTGCATTGACAGTTGACTTAGACTAGGTGGCAGATAACTCCGGTTTCTGTCAGTGAGTGTCTACATCACTCTTGATCACTAACTATGGCACATTCTCTTAGCCATGCTATCTATGGTGCTTTCACCTATTATTATGGATTTTCCATGTATTTATTACTCATTCATGTAATGAATAATACATTCATTCTTAATTCTTTCTCTCATTCTTGCTTTTTTCTCTCTTGTTCTTTTTGCAAGCTTTGTGTGAATTTCATTAGCTAGGTTCTCTGTGAATTTCACACATAGAACCATTTCCCTCCTAAAAAGTTTTAGTGGTGTCAACCTTTTCCATGTCAAGCAGCATCAAAACCAAGAAGCAGATGTCATGGCAAACCTTGGGGTGGCTTTAGAAGAAGGAGCGATCACTATCTGAAATCAGAAGGACTTGTATCCTAAGTCATATGGTTCGAGTTCGGCAACGATTAGGTTCGAATTTTCCAATAAGGTTCGGATGAGGTTCGGCTATATATATTGAACCCTAATGAAACCTCATCCCAAACCTCAATAAAATTCTCCTTCAAATTCGTCCTAAGGTTCGAATTCGGGCACACATTCAAGTTCATTCAGGTCAGACTCAAGGTTCGCCGAATTTCGAACCTCAAGCTTTAGGATTGGTGAACCCTGTGACTTAGCTTGTATCAGCCACCGATACGGAGCGATCACTATCTGAAATCAGAAGGACTTGTACACCAAGACTATTCCGTGACCCCTAAATCATTTCCAAAGGCATGCCTAGGGTGTTAATGAGTGTTTTGGAGAGTGTTAAGGTGTCACGTGATTGCTTATTTCGAAGAAGGGACTTTATCATCCCCCTTGATATGGTTTGATGCATGCATCCCTCCCTCCGGTGGAGGATGCCACCTTCTGTCTTCACTTGTGCAACCTTTTGCCCTCTTTAATCGATCTCTCTCACCCCCTCAATCTCTTGCAGAACCTTTGAGGCCTTTCCCTGTGACTGCATCTCTCCCCTGCCCCCTTAATTGTCCATGAATTTCCCTCTCCTGCTTCGACTCTGCTTCAATGGCATCCGGAAGATGCATGTGTTGTTGCTGTGCACTAACAAGGGAGGTCAGGGGCCTAAAGGTCTAAGCCTTTGCAGTCGGGATTTGACTAACACCGAAGGAGAACTCACCTACACTACTCTTCAATGGACAAAATGAAAGTCTCAGTTGGAAACCCACTAGGGGGAAATGGAGTAGAAGAGGAGAGCATGCAAGCTCAAGCAAGATGGGTGCCTACAAGACATTGAGAATTGAGGGATGGAGAATGATACCTCCTTGGCCTGCCTCAAAGAGAGGGATTTGGAATGAAGGGTCTATGGTGGCCCTTTCTGACTTGGTTATACAAATAACCAATTTTGTGGGCTGTCCTGTTCAAGAGAGGACTTCAACCAGTTTGCCCTGTGAAGGAAACACAATTGAGCCAATGGAGGAGTCGAACATTGAAACTCAGGTGGAATCATTCACCAGTGCTTCTACGAGGTTGTAGTTTTTAAAAATCTGTTATGTATTGTCAGTTTTTATTTTAAGTAGGTTAGTTTGTTAGAGAATGACCCTGCCACCTGTTGGGCAGAAGAACAATTCTGTTTTTGGTTAAACAACTCATAGAAAGGAGTGTCTTCTATGCAGAAACTAGATCCTCGATTTTATAACTTATTTCGAATGCTGACCAAGTTAGGCTGAAGCGAGGACTCTAGAAATATATATAATTGTTGCTGTGAAAAAAATAAAAAGAATCTAAGCATCTACAACTCAATTCATTTACAGTCCATCCAAATCATATTTCTCATTTTCGATTTAAACACGGTAAATGTAACAACATATTACATTTAACAAGAAGCATGAGAGTTTTCACTATACAACATAACATTCAAATATTAATAGCAGAATGACAGAAAATAGTAAACTACTTATCTTTCTAGAAGTTGAGCATGTGGAACTGATTGTGTAGGTGCAATTTTCCTTCCAGTTGAAGGTATCCACTGTAGAACTAGACATCACTCCTGAGCTGGGCTATGAAGCAACAAGGGTGAAATCTGCCTACAAATGGTCTAACTCAAATATAACCCCAAATCATGACATTGCATAATCCAAGCCAAATAATTGTTGTTCCCAATGAATCCAACATCCATGTAGCTCTCTCTACTGATACATACTCATCTTACAAGATTCTCCCAAGCCAGTAGTGACCCACCTTGACCATTCCACCATCTGATCTCTCATTGCCTGGGGAACCCTTCACAGCCAGGCTACAATTCCGGTACAAAGATCCCACCCCTATCAACAATTTTGATAAGGGAATGCTCAGGCAGTGTGGCCCATCAAGAATCCATAACTAGATCTCCTATTGGCGGATTTTGGCAAAATTCACAATTCGAACCAATCAAGACTCAACACAGGATTCAAGACTGAGCACGTGATTCATGTTCATGGCCACAATATCCCCTCCCATGCTCACACTCATTACATGGCAGTCACATAAAAATCCAACAACATAACAGTCGAAAGCCTTGGATGGGGGTGGCAGGAGGTCAAATGACCAAGAGAGAATGATCAAAGAATGGGCCAAAGTTGAGGGTTCGTCTTTTGTGTGAAGGCTTGCATGCCAAGAAAGATGCGTCGAATCATCTCCTAAAGACATGGATGCCTCTCAAATAAATAAGATGTTCGAAGTGGACAAATAGCAAGTCATCTAAGACATTTACCTCCTTTTCCCCACTTGTTGCCTCCTAGCTCACTTGCTCCTGTGCAAGTCATGTCTACATGCCATTTTATATTGTGTTTTTCATGTGGTATATCATTTTCATGTCACCTCAATATTTAACTTAGCAATAATGTCTAAATTTAATATTCACTAGTGGGGCCTTGGTGTTTGGTGCCCATTAGGAACATGTACAACACATACAATATTTACATCATGAGTCTTTATATACTTATCCCACATGGCTAGACACCAGAGAAAAATGCCACATATATATAATATTACATAATTGCATATGTAGTAACAATAAGGGAGGCCAAAACGTGGTATTCCATTCCCCATTGGAATAGCATTGATCTCGGTGCAGTCTCTAAAATTATATCAAAAAGGGGCACTCCATTTCTCAAGTTGCCTCATCCAGTTTGTAGTGTTTCCACTGGTCCTTTACTGGAGCAATAGCTTGGTTTCAAGGCAATGCTACTTTTCATCAGGGATGCATAACGACTTGATTCTAAACTCTCCATCTAGTTCCATCGGGATCAAAGCCCAATCAAACATGTTGCTAGGATCATGTACATATTTCTTAAACAAAGAAACATGGAAAACATTATGTGCTATAATGTTAGTGTGCAATACAAAGTCTATTTGCAATTGGTCCTATTCTATATAAAACTTCAAATGGCCTGCGGTATCCGAGTGCTAGCTTGGCAATATTTTTATGCGTTTTGTTATTATTTGCATAATTTTTATGCCCGTCCCGTGCTGATCTAAAAAATCTTTAATTTTGGCAAATCCATGCTTCCATTTACTTGAGCAATTCAGGTCCAAGCGTAACTCTATTTGTTGGAATCTCCCATATCACTGGTGTATTGCATCTTCTACCATATAAAACTTCAAATAGACTCATTGCCAATGATATAGGATTTTTATTGTTGTATGTAAACTCCACCAAATGTAGGTACTCTTCCCACTTGGACAATTTGTCCCTCACAAACATCCACAACGTCTTCAATAACCTGGTTTACTCTTTTTCTTTGTGCATCAGATTGTGGTTGATAGGCTATACTAAAATTCAATGTTGTGCTCAATGCTTGGAATAGACTCTTGCATAAGTTCGAGGTGAACTTGGTGTCTCAGTTAGAAACAATTGCTTTGGGCACTCCATGCAATTTGACAATTTCATTCATTGCATTAAGAGTAGCGAGGTGCATCTACAGCCCAGGTAGATGTGTCACATCTATAAAATCAATAAAATAAATTGGAAAAAAATGAAATCTCTAAAAGTGAAAAATTTAAAAGTAGTTGACTACAATAATAGAAAGATCTAAAATAAGGGACCATAATAATTATAAAACTATAGTAAAATAAACCACCAAAGATCCATCTTCACCCTGTATATTTTAAACATTGATAAAATTATGTCTTTATTTCTTGTGATTCCTCTTGGTGCTTATTAGATCCAGGGTTAAGATGGATCTATGCTGGTGAATATTTCAGCGATGTTAATTGACTTATGTGTCGACCTGATTGGAATAAAATGGGCAGTGTTTGTTAATTTGTCCATTAGCACCCATGATGGAATCATGCCACCTCATCGTTCTGGTTGTGCCCAATGCCTGGAATAGATTCTTCCATAAGTTTGAGGTGAACTTAGTGTCTCAGTCAGAAACAATTGCTTTGGATACTCCATGAAATTTGACTATTTCATTCATAAATATTTCAGCTATGTTAATTGCCTTATGTGTTGACCTGATTGGAATAAAATGGGCAGCGTTTGTTAATTTATCCACTACGACTTATGATGGAATCATGCCGCTTCATTGTGTTGGGTAGACCAATGATAAAATATTTCTTGCAAGATGCACTTGAGAAATAAGCTCTCCACCATCTGCATGAGTGATAGATTTTGTGGCTAGTTACTTGATGAAGATCATAGAGTTGAGAGATTAGTTGGCTGCCATAGGGGTGAAGGTTGGAGATGAGGAACCAACCCATTGCTTTGAATGGATTTTCTCCATCTCAGAAACCCTTTGTCCGTTAGCTTTTGGGGTTACTTGAAAAGTGTTTACACGATGTTTGGGGGTGCTTCATGAGATTTGGGGTACATGGTGTATGTTTATCCCTCAGATGGTTCAAGATGGATCGACACATGGGAGATGGTCTGTGATAGATTTGCATAGTGGAGACATCTTGCTTAGTGATTGCTTGACCTCAGGTGGGTGCTTTCTTGGCATTCTTCCCTAGGGCGTTGGAGTTCTCTTGTTTGCTTGGTGGACTCCTTTCATTGTGGCCACATGGATAGATCCACTTGCTTGGAAAACACCTTACTTGGGAGGAGTGTTGTGCATCTTGGACGAGGGCATTAGGCCCTAGATATCATGGGGTGGCTTGGCTTCCTTGATGGAGGGTTGGAGTTAGCTCGAGGATGCCTAGGTTGTGACAATGTTCTTGCAGGGGTAGTTAACCCAGTGGCATACATGGCCTAGGAGGAGTGATGGAGTCCATGTGGGCTTGTGACGGAAAGGTGTTGACACACCTTGTGTAGCTACATCATCTTGGAGCCCTTATTGTGTATGAGATCACCTTGGAGCATGAGACATGTACCCTTGGAGTGGAGCGCTTCACTTGTGTTGGCCTACAAGTGTTTGTTGTAGGTTGCTTGTAAGGGCTTGGGCCCACATTGTATTGTTGACCTCCCTTACCTCTCTATATAGAAAAAAGAGAGAGCCCTTCTCATTCATACATCATCTTGTATGCTCATTCTTATTCACTCTTGTGTAGAGATGTGACCTAGAATAGGAGCACACTAGTCTTCTCTCTCTCTTGGTCTTTATTTGTACTTGCTCTCTCTCTCTCTCTCGGAGTTGCTAGGGTTTCTTGGCTTCTTGAAGCATCTTGGATTCTAGAGTTGAGGTTTATCCCTTGAAGGTTTGAGATTAGGGTTTTGAGATGAAACCTTGGGGTATATTTGGTGAAGAAGAAGAAGATAAGATAAAATAATTTTATTAATGTCCAATTGATGACCACAAAAGTAGGACATTGGGACTGCCAAGTACAATGATGTCAATACAAAGGAGCATCAAAACGTCTCCTATAAAAAGAGCATGATACATAAAGTAAACTAAAGATTGAGATCTATGCTAAAGCATGAAAAACCCTTGACTCCAAGTATGGGTCATTGCACCAGGAGAGAGATGTATAGAATGAAAGGATCTAGGGACTGGAGAGTCATGGTCCACTAGATCTATCTCTCATAACATCCGAGGTCGAATGAAGAAAACTCCAAATAAAATGATGTCTCGAGGAAGAGATGGGGGAAGATTTGGACTGGCCATTGGGCTGCTAATTGGAAGAGGTAACTCGCCACTGATGCCCGAGTGATCATTATTTCAGTTTTTATTTGTCTCGGAAGATGGGTGGAGTGTCCACTCGAAACGTTGGATGTTTCTAAATCTTTTACATAGTTTATCTCCAGAAAGTTCAAGTAGCATGTTGAGTGATCTTGTCTACGTGTTGGTAAGGGATCTGGTCTGGCAATGCCGATGGGATCTTTGGGGAAGGGGGATGGTCCCTCGGGTCTGTATTGATATGGACATCTTGCCTTGGAGGAGTTGTTGGAGTGATTCTTGCATGTTGCAACTCCTTGTTCGAGCTGGGGTTTTTCTTGTTTTTCCCTAGCTAGGGTTTTGGAGAGCTAGTGGTTTGTGCTAGCCTCGAGAGAAGGCTATGGTATGTACACAAACTTCATCTTGAGCATATTAATGAAGTTTTCAACTGTCCAAAACTTGTGCAATTTCCAGATTTGATTTTTGGCCATATATGTTTTTCATGTATTATCATTGAGAACTATATATGTCTTGATGATTTGACATAAGTAAAAGGACAATTTGTTGAGTGATTTGACATCATTATTGAAGAATTTAAGGGCTGTTTTGCCACTAATATATTTTCTGTTTTACTGCTGTAAAATTGAATTTTCAACTCTGGTTTATGTGCGATAAGTTGCCCTTGAGGGATGGAAACCTATTTAGACAGTTTGATATCTTTTCTCTTTGGATTTCCTAGAAGATTGGGTTGTTAGAGAGTGAAACATTTTATCTTTTCTATTGTCGTTTTATATTCTATTTTATAACATCTCTAAGGCTGAAATTCACAGAATTAATCTCCGAGAAACCTCTAGGATAGAGGTGAAATTTCTGTTTTGCATTAATAGCCATTTTGCCAGAAATTTCTCCATAGTGTCAGAGCTTGTTGTGGTTAAGATCACTTTAGAGCAAGAGGGAGTTTGTATTTCAGCTGGAGATTACCTGGGAGAGGTATTGAGTTTGTTTGAGGTTGTTGGGTGTGTTACCCTAGGTTGCTTGAGATGAGCATGTGCACCTGTGGGAGGTTTTGATGAGTTGAAACTGGTTTCTCTTGTGATGAGAGACGATGGATCGACTACATTAATGTTTGTTATGGATGTATTTTCAGTAGGTGCGATGCCTATGTGGACCTGTGATAGGTGGCTGATTTGTTCCAGGGGTTGTCAGTGAGAGGTGATATATCTATGTGATTATTGTCTGGTATGGTTTTATTTTTAGTGGGTGAGATACTTAGAAAGACCTTCCATAGGTTGCTGATTTGTTCCAATAGATGCTAGTTTGTTTTTCACTCATGATAAGTGGATGATCTTCTTCATTTTGCAGATTTTCCAAGATGCATATGGTTTTGGTTTCTTGCTTGTCCTCTAACACTATTTCTAGTGTTGGATGTTATGTGGACAATTGAGCATTGAGACATATGACATATGATAGGTCATTATTCAACAAGTTTTAGGAGCAAGAGGGAGGCATGAGCAAGGAGCTTGGTGATGAGGCCACTTACCTTGCTAGAGGAGTTGGCTCCATTTCATTTCATATGCCTTTAGGTGATGTTCTTGAGCTGAGTGATATTGTTTTTGTTCTTTGTTTGAGGAAGAACCTTCTTTCAGTGTCGTGTGACAGATGTATAGTGGAGAGTTGCCTTTGAGGGATAGCAGTGCACCATCGATGATTGTAGTCTAACTAGTCCGAGGACTTTGGCTAGAGGGGTGAGAGAGGGTGGCCTTGACAGGTTACTTGCTAATCCAGTGGCGCATGTGCATTCCAATGAGAGGTTGGATGAGTCTTCTAGTCTTCAGAAGGCTTGGGGGCATGTAGGAGTGCCCATATCTTCAGTGAGGTCGAGTGTACCTCCTAGGGAATATGCTAGTCATATTGCCTTGGTTTCTTCCATCCATGAGCCTTCTAGATGTTTAGAGGAGAGATGTGATACCGTGATCGAGGATGGTGCTGAGATTGATTCTAGGTTTGGAGTTGATGGGAGTATTGTAGAGTACAGGGATAGGGTTGATGGATTCTCTTAGACAGAGGGAATTGGCGATGGAATCTCTCAGACAGATGGAGTTGCCCATGATGTTACTCTTTCTTCAGGATTCTCTTGGGATAAGGGAGTAAACCTAGTTTAGGTTGATATTTAAGTTGCTAGAGGATTGGAGGTTTATGAGAGAGATTCTCATGTTGATAGGTTGTTGATGACCTTGCATAGGTTGTTACCTATACCACGAGCTTGGTATTCAACGATCAAGGAGTTGACTTATGCAAATTTATATCTTTGTACTTTAATAGATGTGATCCACTTTTCTTGGTCTTGTATGGAGATGTGATTACCTTTGTAGGATATCTTGGACAACTCATGTTGTGAAGTTTGTTGATGTTGGCCCATGATGTTGACTTGGAGGATGTTGGAGCTTGGTTGGTTGCTTTTTTCTCGGGTTATATTCCTTCATAGTCATAGGTGGTCACTATTATTTGGATTGAGATGTTATGATAGGTGGGCAACAAGTTCTTTATAGGTGACAATGGTTGATTCCAAGATAGTAGCAAGTACAAATTTATAGGTAGCAGGTTTGCTGGAGTTGCAAAGGGAGTTGATGGGCGTTGGTGTAAGCACTTTCTTCATAAAGAGGGAGTGTTAACTTTTGGGGTTACTCCGAAAGTGTTTACACCATGTTTGGGGGTGCTTCATGAGATTTGGGGTACATGGTGTATGTTTAGCCGTCCAATTGTTCAAGTTGGATTGGCACATGGGAGTTGGTTTGTGATGGATTTGCATTGTGGAGACACCTTGCTTGACCTTAGGTGGGTGTTGGCTTGATAGTCTTCCCTAGGGCGTTGGAGTTCTCTTGCTTTCTTGGTGGACGCCCTTCATCGTTGCCACATGGAGAGATCCACTTGCTTGGAGAAGCCCTACTTGGAAGGAGGAGCATTGTGCATCTTGGAGGAGGGCATTAGGCCCTAGATAGCATGGGGTAGCTTGGATTCTTGGATGGAGGCTTGGAGTTGGCTTGAGGATGCCTAGTTTGCGATAGTGTTTTTGTAGGGGCAATTGACCCAGTGAAGTACATGGCTTAGGAGGAGTGATGGAGTTCGTGTGGGCTTGTGATGGAGAGATGTGGACACACTTTGTGTAGCTACATCATCTTGGAGCCCTTATTGTGTACGACGTCCCCTTGGAGCATGACATGTGATATTGGAGTGGAGCGCTTCACTTGTGTTGGCCTACAAGTCTTTGTTGTAGGTTGCTTGTAAGGGCTTGGGTGCACATTGTATTTTCAACGTCCCTTACCTCTCATATATATATATATAACGGAAGGAGAGAGTTTTCTTCTTATTCATACATCATCTTGTATGTTCATTCTTATTCACTTTTGTGTAGAGATGTGGCCTAGAAGATGAGCACACTTGTCTTTTTTCTCTCTTGGTCTTCATTTGTACTTAATCTCTCTCTCTCTTGGAGTTGCTAGGGTTTATTGGTCTTCTTGGAGCATCTTGGAGTATCTTGAAGTATAGAGTTGGAGTTTATCTCTTGGAGGTTTGAGATTAGGGTTTTGTGATGGAACCTTGGGGTATTATATTTGGTAAAGAAGAAGAGAAGAGGACGTCTTGCCTTGAAGGACTTGTAGGAATAGTTCTTACATGTTGGAACTCGTTGGTTGAGTTTAGGGTTTTTTTTGTTTTTCTCTAGCTAGGGTTTTCTCTAGCTAGTGGTTTATACTAGCCTTGAGAGAAGGCTATGGTATGTACATGCACTTCATCTTGAGCATATTAATGAAGTTTCCAGATATCCAAAACTTGTGCAATTTCCAGATTTGATTTTTGGCCATATATGTTCTTCATATATTGTTATTCACTGCTATATATGTCTTGTTGATTTAAGTAAAAGAACAATTTGTTGAGTGATTTGACATTAATATTGAAGAATTTAAGGGTTGTTTTTGCTGCTTCTATATCTGTTGTTTTACTGTGGTTATAACTATTGTAAAAGTGAATTTAAGATCCGGTTTATGTGTGATAAGTTGCCCTTGAGGGTTGAAAACTTATCTAGATAGTTTGATTTTTTCTCCTTGGATTGCCTAGAAGATTGGGTTGTTAGAGAATGAAATATGGTATCTTTTTCCGCTGCTGTTTTATACTCTATTTCATAATAGCCCTAAGGTTGAAATGCACGAGGTTAATATTCGAGAAACTCTAAGATAGAGGTGAAATTTCTGTTTTGCATTAATAGCCTTTTTGCCAAAAATTTCTACATGGTGTTAGAGCTTGTTGTGGCTAAGATCACTCTCGAGTAAGAGGAAGTGATATTCATTTTGTTCTTGCTTTGAAGAAGGACCTTCTTTTAGTGTCATCTATGATAGATGTACAATGAGAGTCTCCTTTGAGGGACAATAATTCACCAACAACGATTGTAGTCTAGTTAGTCCAAGGAATTTCTCTAGAGGAGTGAGAGTAGGTGGCCTTTACAGGTTACTTGCTGATCCAGTGGCACGTGTACATTCAAGTGATAGGCTAGATGAGTCTTCTAGCCTTCAGAAGGTTCGGTGGCATGTAGGAGAGGCTAAATCTTCAGTGAGGGTGAGTGTACCTCCTAGGAGATATGCTAGTCATATTGCCTTGGTTTCGTCCATCCGTGAGCCTTCCACTTGTTAAGAGAATGAGAGGTGTGATACGGTGATGGAGGATGATGCTAAGATTGGTTCCAGGTTTTTAGTTGATGGGTGTATTGTAGAGTACAAGGATAGGGTTGATGGGTTATCTCAAATGGAGGGAGTTGTCCATGATGTTACTCTTGCTTTAACATTCCCTCGAGATGAGGGAGTTGACCTAGTTCAGGTTGGTATTTTAGTTTCCAGAGGATTGGAGGTAAATGAGAGAGATTCTCATGTTGATAGGTTGTTGATGACCTTGCATATGTTGTTACCTATACCATGTGCTTGGTATTGCAGGATCGAGGAGTTGACTTGTGCAGATTTCTATCTTTGTGACTTTGATAGATGTGATTCACTTGTCTTGGTCTTGTATGGAGATATGATTATCTTTGCATGATATCCTGGACAACTCATGATGTGGTGTCTATTGATGTTGGCCCATGATGTTGACTTGAAGGATGTTGAAGTTTGGTAGGTTGTTTTTTTTATCAGATTATGTTCCTTCATATTCACAAGTGGTCAGTATTCTGTAGATTGAGATGCTTTGATAACATGGGTATCAGGTTCTCTATAGGTGACAGTGGTTGATTTTAGGATTGCAACAAAATTAGATTTTTAGTTAGCAGGTTTGGTGGAGTTGCAAAGGGAGTTGGCAAGTGTTGGTAAACACTTTCCTCCTAAAGAGGGAGTGTTAGCTTTTTAGGATTACTTTGAAAGTGTTTGCACCCTTTTTGGGGGTGCTTCATGAGATTTGGGGTACATGGTATATGTTTAATTGTCAGATGGTCTTGAGATGGATTGGTGCATGGAAGATAGTCTATGATGGATTTGCATAGTGGAGACAACTTGCTCAATGATTGCTTGACCTTCGATGGGTGCTTTCTTGGCATTCTTCCCTAGGGCATAACTGTTCTCTTGCTTGCTTGGTGGACACCCTTCATTGTGGACACATGGAGAGATCCACTTGCTTGGAGAACGCCCTACTTGGGAGGAGTGTTGTGCATCTTGGAGGAGGGCATTAGGCCCTACATAGCATGGGGTAGCTTGGATTCCTGGATGGAGGTTTGCAGTTGGCTCGGGGACCCCTGTGTTGTGACAATGTTCTTGCAAGGTAGTTGACCTAGTGGAGTAAATGACTTAGAAGGAGCAATGGAGTCCGTTTGGGCTTGTGACGGAGAGGTGGAGACACACCTTATGTAGCTACATCATCTTGGAGCCCTTGTTGTGAATGACATCCCCTTGGAGTGGAGCGCTTCACTTGCGTTGGCCTACAAGTGTTTGTTGTAGGTTGCTTGTAAAGGCTTAGGCATACATTGTATTGTTGGCCTCTCTTACCTCTCATATATATAGAGGAAGGAGAGAGTCCTTCTCAATCATATATAATTTTGTGTGTTCATTCTTATTCACTCTTGTGTAGAGATGTGACCTAGAAGAGGAGCGCACTAGTCTTCTCTCACTCTTGGCCTTCATTTATACTTGATCACTCTCTCTCTCTCTCTCTCTCTTGGACTTCACAAAGTTTCTTGGTTTTCTTAGAGCATCTTGGAGTATCTTGTAGCCTAGAGTTAAGGTTTATCCCTTGAAGGTTTGAGATTAGGGTTTTGTGATGAAAGCTTGGGGTATATTTGGTTAAGAAGAAGAAGAGAAGAGGATGTCTTGCCTTGGAGGACTAGTTGGAGTGATTCTTGCATGTTGGAGCTCCTTGATTGAGCTAGTTTTTTTTTTTTTTTCCTTAGCGAGGGTTTTGGAGAGCTAGTGGTTTGTACTAGACTTGAGAGAATGCTATGTGATGTACATGTAGTTCATCTTGAGCATATTGATAAAGTTTTAAGCTGTTCAAAACTCGTGCAATTTATAGATTTGATTTTTGGTCATATATGTTCTTCATGTATTGGTATTTACACCAATATATGTCTTGATGATTTGACATAAGGGACAATTTGTTGAATGATTTGACATCATCATTGAAGAATTTAAGGGTTGTTTTGCGGCTGCTATTATGCTGTTTTACTACTGTTATAACTGCTGTAAAAGTGAATTTTCTGATCTGCTTTATGTGTGATAAGTTGCCCTTCAGGGCTGAAAACTTATCTATAGAATTTTGTATCTTTTTTCCTTGGATTGCCTAGAAGATTGGGTTGTTAGACAGTGAGATATTGTATCTTTTCCTCCGTTGTTTATACTCTTTTTCATAACAAACCCAAGGCTGGAATTCACAGGGTTAAGATCTAGGAAACCTCTAGGATAGAGTTGAAATTTCTGTTTTGCATTAGTAGCCATTTTGCTAGAAAGTTTACATTGTCCAAGGTATTTGTGCTCGTGAGAATATGCTCTCATTTTGAAATCTTTGGTATGACTCTGTGCATGTAGGGATCAGGTAGGAATCCAGTTTAGTAAAGGAAGGTCAAATAGAAGACCTTACTATCGTCAAGAGGATGAGGAAGGAAGGCAAGAAAAGAGTACACAAGAAGGGTAAGGAAGATGAGTCAGGTTCTTCAAACTAAGGTAAGAAGGGATTGAAGTCATGCGAAATGTTTCCTGTGTCAACAAGGACACTATGTCAACCAATTTCCAAAGAAGAAGAAAGGGAAGGCTAAGCAATAGTAGAAATAGATTGTAGGGACTCAAAAGTGTAGAGACTATAGTTGGATTGGATGAATTAGAGTCCAAGCTTGAGACTGCCTTCTCCATGATCTCATCTTTCAATCAACACTGTGTTTGGTGTTGGATGGTATGTGGATAGTGGTGCTTCAAGACACATGACTTATGACAAGGAGATTTGCAGTAGTATTCAAGAGAAAGAGGGAAGAATGTGAGTGGAGTTGGGTGATGATGCTACTTTTCCTATTAAGAGATTCGGCTCCATCTCTCTTTGGATGCCTTTAGGTGATGGTCTTGAGTTGAATGATGTTTTGTTTGTTTCTAGTTTGACAAAGAACCTTTTTTCAATTTATTGCATGATAGGGAGTACATTGTGTGGTCAAGTTTGATGCTCAGAAGGTCAAAATTAGAGATCAAACCCTTGCTGTGGTCACAAGGGATCGACTTGATGGTCTTTATAGATTGCAAGTAGATCCAAATTTTGGCAAAGAGAGCCAAGGAAGGATAACTCCTTACCCTCTACTTAAGTGGGTTGGAAGCCAAGATGGCTTACTCCACCTTACAGGATACACAAGAGCATGTAGGAGTGCCTAAAACTTCAGTTAGGATAAATATTCCTCCTAAGAGATTTGCCAACAATGTTGCATTGACTTCTTCCATTGGTAGGCCTTTAAGTTTTGTAGAACAATTGTGGAGTGATGTCATGATGGAGGAGAGTGATGTTTGGGAGATAGTTCTAGAACCTTTGGTGAGATCAATGATTGATTACAAGAGTACAATTAACTTGGATTTGTAGGTTGTAGGTATAGTTGAGGTAGAAAGGGAGAACATTGGTGTTGCAAAAACCTCTATTCTCACAAAGAGAGTGTCAACTTTGGTTACTTTGAAAGTGTTTTCACCTAGCTAGGTGAGTGTGCCATAGGATGTGAAGTGCTTGTGTTCTCCTAGACCCTTGGTTTATTCTTTGACTTACATTTGGAGCTTAGATTAGGTGTATGCTTTCCTTGGGATTAGTTTTAGGGAGGCACACTTCTTCATTTGGTAGTTGGCACATGTGGCATCTTTGACATATTCTACAAGGGCACACTTGTTGTGGAGGATGGGCACTTGGAACATGAGGAGTAACTACCTTAGAGGAGGGCGTTAGGCAATTGGAGGTTGGGCACTTGGCCTTAGGAACATGTCACCTAGCTTGGAGGGCACATCACCTTGGGGGTTGGACAAACCCGAGTGTGAGATGTGGACACCATGCATTGAGGAGTGCTCCATTTGGGACTTTGTTTGTTGACTTAACTTACGATTGCTTATGGACTTAGTCCAGGTTTTATTGTTGGCCTCCCCACCTTAGTCTATATAAAGGGAGGAGAGTGTCTTTCTAATGAATCACTCTTAGCGAGCATATCATAGAGATATTAGTTGGTGAGATGCTAGCTATGTGAAGGATCTTGGAAGAACATGTATTTACTCTTGTAACAAGGATAGTGTTTGTGGGATGCATGCGCTATGTTTCCTTGGCTTGTGAGATGCAAGTGAAGAATGTGTGAAGCTTGTATGATGCAAGTGAAGAATGTGTGAAGCTTGTATGATGCAAGTGCTTGGGGTTGGACAATTGGTGTGATGCTAGCTTGTTCTTGAGCTCCTTGGAGAGGTTTGCGTAGCTTGGTGGGATGCCTTGCTAGGCCTTGTTATTGCTGGTTAGGGTTTGTAGTGATCATGGAGGCCCTAGCCAGGGTTTGGGAAGCTTTGGAAGAGTCCTTGGTTGAGATGAGTTGAAAGGATTTGTTGTACCAGCTTGGGATGAGCTGAGGAATTGTACTTTATCCTCATTGTGATAATAGGAAGTTTTACCATTGTTGTCATAAATTCTTTACTTGGAGATTTGATTTTCAGATCTGGCTTTCTCATGTTTGAGTAGTTGTATGGATATTTCGTTACGTTGATTTGTTAATGTTGGAAACGTAATCCTTGGGGTTACAAACTTCGCATAATGTGAAGAGTCAAGATAATGTAACTGAGGTCGAGAGTCCAAGAGACCATGGACGAGAATCCAAAGGTCATCTAGATGTGTATATATGTGTATCATATCTATTAATAAAATGCACTACACACTTTATCTTTATACACATGTCTAACAGTGGTATTAGAGCCAATAGTGTTTTGGCCTGAATTTCGCTATGGTAGTTGTTCATAGCTAATTTTCTGTTTGGTTTATTCCATAAACGTTTCCTTTTACGTGCATAAACAGATCTGAACTTACATCTCTGCATTACTCTGTTTGCCAGCCCGCATGTACGTTGAGATTAGTTTTTGCTAGCATCAAGAAACCCTAATATGCAAAAACGTTTCTTTGTCTGGCATCTCTAATGTCTGACCATTTGCCTGGATAAAACCTTAACTTAATCGATCGTTCAACCCCTCTGTTTGAGGCATTTTTCATTCTAGTCTGTTCTGCTAGTCTGTGCTCTGCTTTCCCATCTGTCTTATCGATTTCCTGCATTGACTGATTCCCTCTACTCGTGCGAAATCTCTGTGTTCAAATACCCTCTCGTCGGTTTGAACCAATGCTCATTTTATGATAATCTCAAACCCTAATTTGATCCCTTCGTAGGTATCAGATCGTATCCTCCAAACTATCATTCGCAGTCTACTGGTAAGCTTCATCACACGATTCCCTAACAACTCGTGACTCCTCCTTTGGTAGCGTAACCCTAAATCTGTTGAGGAATTGTTTTATTATGACACATCCGACTACGAAGGCAAAGGTAGATAGAATACACATTACTTCCTTGGCACCAGATTTAAATAAATATCTCTGCAAACAGTGAACATGCGTTCAAACTTATTGCATATCGCTATTAGCCAGCATGTATTCATCATTGTCTTATATAGTGAACAGATGGATCTGAGAATTTTATGCCGAGTTAGCTGATTGAAGTTGTTCCTGATTGCTGAATAGATGAGCCCCCTGTATAGAAGGAGAGCCGTGACAACAAAATATTGAAGGATATTAACAATAAAGCATGGAACAAGAGCTCTGTGGAGTCGAACTGGTGTCCAACTGAAATGCAATACCACTGTTCGGAGCTCGTAGATGCAACCATGAAATAGAGAATCAACGTAATCACGTGAGGGATTGGAGAGGTTGGAAGGTCGATGTGATTCATACGTAATGCCACTCGCCTCCCTCTGTAAATGGAACTAAGTGGAACCCTAGCTCATTCATAGTGCTTGCGACCTTAGTGGGAGCCGAACCCACAAACTCTTTGAGCAGAATCCACGACCTCTTACTGCAACCATTCAAATTGTCTGCATAGAGAAGCATGCCCTCGAGACAAAATTTAAACTCAAGCGAATAAGTCGCCCAAACCATTGATATTATCGTTGTCATTGCTAAGTTTAGTGGCGACCCTACTACTCACGACCGAGAGATTTTCTTCCACGGGTTTGAACCCAGATCTAGCCATCTCAATAATGTTCATTTTCTCCGGTTGCTGCAATATATGACGTGCTATAGTGAGGTTAATTCTTGTGGTAAACATGAACTTGTGGAAACGTAAACTTCTGCGCCCCGTCACCGAAGGATATTAGAGGTCATCAGATCTAGCTTTATCATCCGTTTAAGCTTCAAGTATAGTTGGTTGGTACAATGAGCGTGGATGATATTGTTACATCATGGGAAAAACCATTATTTTTTGGACTATTTTGCAACAAGTCATCTTGAGGTTGACCTAGCTAAAAAGGTTATAAAAGGATGATGTCATAGATGGGAAGACAATTTCTGTTGGTGATGTTCTAATTGAAGCTCGCCCATTGAATTTCTGTAAGAGCAATCATGTGGTGAAAGAATAAGGTGAAGACCTTTGAATGTACTGTGTGTGGTGCAGTTCTCTCTTCAACTGCTCAATCTGCTCCTGTAGAACTCAAACGTCTTCCATTGTGTCTTCATTGATAGCCACTGTATTCTATATCAGACTAGTTCATTTGTTTATCCAATTTTAAATTCATTTCAACGCAGATTCTAGTCTTCATTTCAAAGCAGACTTAGTCTTCATATAATGTCCATATGAGACCACTTGGAGTAGCAGCTATAGTACTTGTATCGATGAAGACTCTCAACCTCAACTATTCAAATGTGGTAGTCAAATGTTATGGTGGTCATGAGCACAATGAAAGCCAATAAGAGGTACACTTTGAACCGAATGTCTAATGCATAGTTGTTGAAGTCGAGTCTAAGAGCATTTTTCTTTGCTTAGTTTGTACATGGGCGAGGAGCATGGAGAAAGAGCTCGGAGGACATCGTTGGTTCTTTGGAGAACGATCGACTGTTGAAATAACGTAACTGCGAAGTGTATTCTAATTATTATTGTGGAATTATTCATTAGATCAATCCCCATTGCAGATTGATCATGTAGGCTATTGTAAAGGACCAAATCCCCTTTTGCGGATTGGTCAAAATATAATTGTAATAGGCAGAATAAGAAGTTGGCCCCAGAATATATTAAGGAGGCCTCAAAATATATTAAAGGTGGTTATGACCACCCAGATTGAGAAGTCCGCCCTGCCAGTGAAGAGACACTTCCACATGTGCCAGAATTGTATAAATAAGGAGGCTAGCGCCTCACTTAGACAAACACTCACTTGTTCATTGAGAGACAAGTTTCAGAGTTGCAGTTGGAGAAGAGAGAGAGAGAGGCAAATTCTTTGGAGAGGACTTTTTGTATTTGTTTGAGTTATCTCTTGGCATTGTATTGGCTATCTATAATAAGGATGTTTTGTTGGGTTTTCTTCCCCTTGAGGGTTTCCCAGGATAAATGATGTGTCTCTTGTGATTGTGTATTTCTCAGTGATCCTATCTTATGCTATTGTTGTCTATTGAAATGCAAAGAACTCTAATAATAGCTTAAACCTTAACATGGTATCAGAGCTAAGTTGAAGAGAGCATCTTTCACAAGAGAGTGAAAAACGTCACTGTTGTCGTACATGCAAATTAGGGCTTTTTGTTGATGAAGTATTTCAGCCCTAAAACCATCTAGAAAAGTGCGTCCTTCCTCAAGGATCACTTTGGCATCCTCAACGCAACTTTTCAGTGGCTAGATCTTCCAGAAAGTGAAACCCTAGTTTCACAAAGTACTAAAAGTACCAGAAAACCAGAGTACCAGAAGTACCAGAGTACCATAGGTACCAGAAAACCAGAGTACCAGAGTACCATAGGTACCAGAAAACCAGAAGCACCAGTCAATAAATCTGCAGATCAAGTTTGGAGGGGTAAAAGTTGGATTTTCTCAGATCCAAACACACCAGGCTACTCGCCTCAGCCAAGCGCACCTCCTGGTAAGTTCATAATTTGATTTTGAGCATTTTCATTTTTTGGTCATTTTCCTAGCTCCAGGTAAAAGATGTCTGCAAGCACTAAGCTTGTTGACAAGTTGGAAGGTGTCGAAAACTTCCGTGCCTGGAAGTATAGGATTGGTCTCATTCTTAAAGAGAATGACCTAGCAAGATTCGTCAAAGAAGAAGTGCCGGAACCCGACGATGCTGTAGACAAAGCAAAGTATCAAAAGGACATGATAAGGGCCAAAAGAATCATTGCAGATTCAATCAAAGATCACTTGATCCCTTATGTGTCATCAAAGAAGACTTCGAAAGAAATGTTTGATGCCCTAAGCAGACTATATGAAGGAAAGACCATAAACTGGAAGATTAATCTAAGAACTCAACTCATGAATACAAGGATGCAGAAAGGAGAATCAATCCAAGAATACTTCTCCAGAATATCCCAATTCAAAGAACAACTAGAAGCAATCAGAGATGCTATAGACGAAGACGAACTTATAATGACGACCCTTAATCGTCTCACAAGACCTTGGGTTGCATTCATCCAAACGATCTGTGCCAGAATAGAGAAACAAAAATTTGACGGTCTATGGGAAGAATGCATTCAAGAAGAAACAAGAGTAGCTAATCGAGAAGCGTTACTAGCAAGAGATGATGATCAAGCCCTAGCTACTCACACCAAAGGAGGAAGGAAGAAGTCCTACTTCCAGAAAGAAACTCATAAAGGGTCTCACCCCTAGAACAAATCTTAACCAAAGAGATTCTAGAAGAAAGGACAACGAAAGGAAAGAGATTACTCATCTGTCCAATGCTACCATTGTGACAAGATGGGACATATTGCGAGATATTGTCCAACAAGACGAGATGAATACAAAAGGAAAAATAAGAGGCACCATGCCCATGCAGTTGAAGATGAAGACTCAAGAGCCACCCGCAAAGATGTTAAGAGAACAAATTAAAGACTATGTCTTAATCTCGGCCCTCTCAGGATCGGTAACACCTGGAGAGGACACTTGGCTCATTGATAGTGGTGCCTCCAAGCACATGACAGGTCGGAGAGATATTCTCTCTTGCATTTTAGAAAAGAAGTTTTCTCAGAAAGTGACACTTGGAGATGATTACCAATATCCCATCAAGGGAGTGGGAGAATCAAACTACAAGCTTAATTCAGGGAATTCAATGAAGATGAAGGACGTTCTCTATGTACCAGGTTTGACAAAGAACCTACTCTCCATTTTAGCTTTAGAAATGAAAGGCTTCAAAGTTGCCTTTATAGATGGAGAAGTTCTTATGTGGGCTAAAGGAGAAACCATAAAAGAAGCA
>SNQJ01S0008570.1:37180-47238 GCA_010110895.2 Picea sitchensis | reverse complement strand
CACAAATAAAATAAATATTTATATAATTAAAAATTATATATTAAAAACTTATTTTTAACAATGTACGCATATGAGAAAATGACAAACTTTCATATTTATTATACATTCATCATGCATAAGAGTCACATATATTTTTAAAACTTTTGCAGGTATAATATCAAATAGAGATTGTGTTGAAGTACGAGAAAAGACCCAAAAATTCATTTTCTATTATCAAGAAAAGTATCACTTAGGTGGTGTTCACCATTCTTTTAATTAATAGTTATTTATTATTTTTTAAAAACTTTTGTGGATATAGTTATTTATTAATTTTGTAAAACTTTCAGTGGATATAGTATTACATAGAGAGATTATGTTGAAGTTGGATACAATATTATAATTTATGTTTTATATTATTAAAAAAATCATATTTTTGTTTAGATATTAAAGATGATAGTTTCTATTTATATTATTAAAAAGTATTATTTTTAAGTTAATTGCATCTAAAGTAATGAGGTACATCTACAACTTAATATGTCATAGATGTTGTCATATTTGTTATATGGATAATATTTACATTTCAATTGTTAAAAAAATATAATATTTAGAAAAAATATAATACTTATAATACTATATGCTAGTCAAATATAGATATAAATAAAATAAAATTTCTCTATATATGAAATAGAGTAATCCAGGAGGATTCAAAAGGCCCAAAAATCGAATTGTTTGGAATCCAGTGAAAACTACACCAATTCAAAGAGCTCATTGCAAGCTTTCCAATGACTCAAACACCCCCTCAAATGGAGCTAGAACGAAGAAGTTATGGCCTCAGTCAAAGTTTTGGTCAAACCCAATCAAAGTCAACCTGTCCGTACAACTCACATCATCATCCATATTGTTGATGTTAGCAACTGACTGTGCAGAGTTGACGTAAGCATGTTGAAGTGGAAACACGAGAGGTTGCCACGTGTCATGCATCTATGACATTTATGGCCACCAAATGGACTAATAAAAAAGTACCATGTGGCACCCCAAGAAGCACCACGTGGCACCACCTAGGAGCCTCCACGTGGAAATCATACGGAGTGACAAGTGGCAACCGCATAGAGTGACAAGTGGCAGTTTGACGAAGGACACATGGCCCCCACACACAACGACATGTGGCAATCTACTGGGCAATTGACTCAACCATTGATCAGATGACACGTAGGCAGTGACTAGGCACAGGTGGCAGACGAGTTAACAAGTGATTGGGAAGAATCAGACCAATGACAGGATGCCATGTGGCCCAATCACGGGACGCAACGTGGCAGCCCCAAAATTCCCAATGATGACTGGGCGGAAAAATTCGAAAAAAAAATATAATAGGTCGTTGGCCAGCCGACGCCGGACCCGACGACCGGCCGGACCAACGACCCATACAATCCGACAACACCTCGCGAATTCTAGCGGCCCCATAAATCCTCCAGGGATTCCAACGAAGTACATAAAAAGCATTAAACATATGTTGACAGCCCGCGAACTGTGCACAGGTCCCATCAAAAGAGTTTGGTGTAGAGTCTATGTTTGGGTTGGTAAATATATATTTGGTCGACCATATTATATGGTCGATATACTATTGTATATGGTGGTTACACCAAGTTCCCAAAAGAGAAGGCATGAGAAATGATGCAAAATATCATTTATTGTAGGTTTGGTGGCATGCTTTACGAGGCAGAGAGCCTAGTAGGGGCCTGGAGGTGACTTTGTCTGCGCACCCTGAGGTCGTATGAAGGCATGAAAAATGATGCAAAATATCATTTATTATAGGTTTGGTGGCATGCTTTACGAGGTAGAGAGCCTAGTAGGGGCTTGGAGGTGACTTTGTCTGTTTGAGACGATTTGACAGTAATTCTTACACAATTTCATGCCACGATCACAATGGAGATGTTCGTTTCGGCATCAAAGTTGTGGAATAGAAGGCTTATGGCAGAAAAACCAATGTAAGCATGATGCTTTTGTAGTTTTGGTTTCTTTATGAAATTTTGTAGAAGATGTATGCACGCTGCAGATTCCGATGAGCATTGAGTGCTGCAGCAAGGCAACAAGACCCAATCTATTGCAGGAAAACTCATCATATTAGGCTTTGTAAGCAAAACTAAGGCAATGTTGATAATGCTTGAATCTGATCAACGGATTCAAAGAGGACCTTTGCCACCCATTGTGAGAGAGCCCATGTTATGCCATAGCTTGTGAGAGATCAACCTTCATCAAAAGAGATCGTTTCTTTATGGAAGAGACATTGCCACTTGTTGTGAGAACTGAGACCCTTTGTATTGTCAGAGGATAACATATCATTGCCACTAATGTGAGAACTTATCCCTTGTATTTGTTTGATGAGGTCGTCTCTTGATAAGAGGGACATGACCACATACTTGTGAGAATTGAACTCTTGACATTGATTAAGAGCAACCCTTTTCAAGGAGAGATATTGCCACATGTTGATGTGAGTATCGAGCCCTTTGCATTGTAAAGGAGAATTTTCGAAGAAGAGAATGAAGCGGCTACACAGTTGAGAGGAGCTCGAAGACGTAGCCCACCCGGGGTGAACTCCATTAACAAATGGTGATTCCTTGTCCTTATGGTTGACTGCTTATCTCGTCTTTCTTATGATTCCTTATTTCCGTAGTTAAGTTGTTGGATGCATTAAATAATGGTATATGAGATTTAATAACCTTCCTCACCACGCTTTATTCAAATTGGATTCAAGCCTCTTAATCACTTCAATTTCACCTTTTTAACACAATCAAGTTCCATAAAAACGATCTTAAATTTGACCTTTAATGGAGTGGCATAGAACCGAGTAAATATTGGTAACAAGGTCATCCCGGTCTCAGATCAAGTGGTATCAGAGCAGGATTGACGAAGATTGCAGGTGTTGAAGGCAAGATGGGGAAAACATCGAAGAGTGCATGTCTTCGTGAGCTTGAAGAAATCAACCAAACTATCCAAGCAGAGAATGCTGAATGAGGAGGTTGCTTCAAGAGTTCGAAGAGGAAAATAACAAACTACGCCTGCAACTACAAGCTATGGAGGAGCAAGTTGGAGAATGCTCCACGACAAAAGTAGCAAAGAGTCTGTCTTGTAACCATGGGAGGTATACTATTTATGGTTCTTGTCATGATGATGTTGATAACTGCACATTTTTTTAGATGATAGAGGATTCTCTCCAAGCACTAGGGAACCAAGGTGGTTTTCTAGAAGCCTCATCTACAACTTCATCCAACTAGGAGGAGCAACTGGTCACACGTCAGGAAGATGATCAAGTGTCATAGACCGGAGTGGAGGTAAATGATTCTCCATGTTTAGTTCCTTCCTTCATTAATGATGATACTTCTTTTGGAGTCTTTGAAAAACACATGAAGGGAAATTGATTGAAGCTAATGAGGAAAATGGGATATAACGGAGGATGCCTTGGAGCCAACAACCAAGGCATTGTGAATCCCATCGAAGTGGTGAACTTACCTCGACATGCAGGATTGGGCTATGCCAAAGAAGAGGTTGGAGAATGCTCCAAGACTGCCGTTGAAAGCAACTCCAAAAACTTTGAAGCAAGCGAGTCTTTAAGTGATGAGACTGAATCAATGCAGGTTGAGAGAACATCATATCATTCTGATGATTGTTATTACAATTCATATCCAAGGGGAGATGAGCATCACGAAGGAGGAACTGAGGCAAGTTCTCCTTGCCAGACCAACACCAGAGACAACCAAGAAAGGTATAAAAAGTCTCATTATTCAAATGTTCCTTTTGATTATAAGCAAATTGGCAATAATCAACAAAGTTTATGGCATAGAAAACCATGTACGTTTTGTGTTATGAATAACCATGCTGTTTCCAAGTGTTGGAAAAGAATGGCTTTATATAGGAAGGTTATGGAAACCAGGAAGAAGCCAAGACACAAAGACCCTTCTCCACATGAGGAGAAGAGTAAGGGAAATAAAACCCGGAAGAGGAAAAACCATTGCACCCATTGCAACAAGGGTGGACGTCACGAAGTCACCTGTTGGACCCTCCATCCAGAGCTGCATTCCAAGAAGAACAAGAAGGTTGGACCAAAACCTGTGAAGGGGTCAACCTACGAAGCAAATTAGCAGGGAAGCTCACTGCCATAAGAAGGCCAACTACTGGAAAAGTGACAACTCGAGAAGAAGGACCCATTCATCTTGATGAAAGAAAGAATGGATTTTTTTTGAGTTAGTTGATAGTAGCCATTATTGTAAATCACTTGTTGTTTCTAAGAGCCCATAGAAGGGCACTTTTCGTAAAAGTGACGAGATTTATAATATCACTCATTCATGCAACATAGTGATATTTTAGGCCTTTTGTTGAGGTAGTAGAGGGTATGGGTTCTGTTGTAAATAAGAGAGACATGTATTATTTCATGATGTACACTTTTGGGGTCCAAAAGTCCTTTAGTGAGGAATGATCCAGGAGGATCCAAAAGGCCCAAAAATCGAAGTGTTCAGAATCTAGTGAAAACTACACCAAGTCGAAGATCTCATCGCAATATTTCCAACGTTACAAACAATGCCTCANGTTTTGGTCAAACCTAGTCAAAGTCAACTTGTTCGTATAGTTGATGTCAAAAGTTGACTGTGTAGAGATGATGTCAACATGAATTCATCATGCTTACGTGGAAGCATGAGAGGCTACCACGTGTCATGCATTTATGGCATTTATGGATGCCAAATGAACCAGTAAAAAAGTACCACATGGCACCCCTAGGAAGCGCTATGTGGCACCACCCGAGAGCCGCCACATGGAAACCATACACATTGAAAAGTGGCAAGCGCATGCAGTGACAAGTGGCAGTTTGATCGAAGGACACGTGGTCCACACACATAGCAACACATGACAATCTACTGGGAAGCTGACTCAACCATTGACCGAATGACAGGTAGGCAGTGAATGGGCACAAGTGGCGAACGAGTCAATAGGTGACTTGGAAGAATCAGGCCAATGATAGGGCACCATGTGGCCCAATCATGAGGTTCCACATGGCAACCCCAAAATTCCCAATGAGGGATGGGCATAAAAATTCGAAAAAAATATATAATAGGTATTTAATCGATCGACACTGGGCCCGACCATCGACTGACACTGGGCCCAGCCAATGACCCATACAATCTGACATCGCCCCATGAATTCTGACGGCCCCCATATATGGCCAACAGTCCCATAAATCCTCTTGGGATTCCGACGAAGTATCGACAAAGCATTAAACATAGGCCGACAACCCACAGACCATGCATAGGTCCCATCAAAAGAGTTTGGTGTAGAGTCTATGTTTGGACTGGTAAATATATATTTGGTTGAACATACTATATGGTCAATATACTATTGTATATGGTGGTTACAACGAGTTCCCAAAAGGGGAGGCCTGTAGGCTTGAACCTGGGACCTCCCTCAACTATAAGCCTTAATTAAAACCAAGCTACTGGTCGGGCTAACGCCCGTGTTGTAAAGTCCGCCTACATGTTTATTAAAGAATTAAATTTTACTAGAGCTTGGGGAAAGGTCCACGCACCAGGAGGTCGTACGAAGGCATGTAAAAATGATGCATAGTATCATTTATTGCAGGTCTGGTGGCACACTTTACAAGGCAAAGAGTCTGACAGGGCTTGGAGGCAAATTTTTCCGTTTGAGACCATTTGACAGTCATTCTTACGCGATTTTGTACCATGATTGCAATGGTGTTGTCCGTTTTCCCATCAGAGCTGCGGAACAGAAGGAGTATGGTAGAAAAACCCAATGTAAGCATGTCGTTTTTGTAGTTTTGATTTCTTTATGAAATTTGTCAGAAGATGTATGCATGCTGCAGATTCTGATGAGCATTGAGTGCTGTAGCGAGGCAACAATACCTAATCCATTGCAGGAAAACTCATCATATTAGCCTTTGTACGCAAAACTATGGTAGTGTTGATAATGATTGAATCTAATCAATGGATTCAAAGAGGAGCTTTTCCACCCACTGTGAGAGAGTCCATGTTATGCCACAACTTGTGAGAGGTCAACCTTCATCATAATAGATTGTCTCTTTATGGAAGAGACATTGCCACTTGTTGTGAGAACTGAGACCCTTTGTATTTTTCAGAGGAGAACATATCATTGCCACTAATTTGAGAACTTAGCCCTTGTATTTGTTCGAGGAGATCGTCTCTTGATAAGAGAGACATGGCCACATACTTGTGAGAATTGAAATCTTGACATTGATTAAGAGCAACCCTTTTCAAGGAGAGATATTGCTAGATGTTGATGTGAGTATTGAGTCCTTTGCATTGTAAAGGAGATTTTTCGAAGAAGAGAATGAAGTGGCTAGGAAGTTGAGCAGAGCCCAAAGACGTAGCCCACCCGGGGTGAACTCTGTTAACAATTGGTGATTCCTTGTTCTTATGGTTGAATGCTTATCTCATGTTTATTATGCTTCCTTATTTCCGCATTTAAGTTGTTGGATGCATTAAGTAATGGTATATGAGATTTAATAAGCTTCCTTACCAAGTTTTATTCAATTTGGATTCAAGCCTCTTAATCACTTCAATTTCACCTTTTTAACACAATCAAGTGAATCAATAAAAATGATCTTAAATATGACCTTTAATGGAGTGGCATAGAATCGAGTAAAGATTGGTAACATGGTCACCCCGGTCTCAGATCAGAGAGAGACTTGATATGTACACATAATATCAACACTACTATATAAAGAGATAAAAAAAGATCTAGATTTACACATAAATAGAAATACTATAGATATGATATTTACAAAAAAATAGTGTTACCCCTCTCTTTATTTATGTTTATATCCGAGCCATAAATGATAAAAAATTTACATCTCAAAAGATTTGATTGATCCCTCTCGATAGATATGAAGTTAAGATGGATCTACAATGGTATTAAAAAAGTTCTATCCCTAAGGTGGTAATGTTTTATTTTGTTGTGTTCTTTTGGCCCAAGTATCAACCAATTTGGAAAAATGATTTTAAATAATTAGTTAATGATTTAGTTCTTTGGTTTATTTCCATTCACTAGGGATCCAAGGTGATTAATATAAGATTTGGAAAAATGGATGCACAATTATCCATAACATATGTCATTGTATATGGTGTAGAAGAATGAATCCTAGTATAAGACTTAAAATTTATTAATCAAAGGGGGAGCATTATATAGCTAACAAATTTCTTTCTCTACTTGCTTAGCAAAAAAACATGGACTCTCTACTTTCCTCAATCGAGAGTAAGGATTCTTAATCTTGAAGAAGCATTTTTTGAAACCAAAAGGAAAGAGTCCAACTCGCATGGGAAACCATAAGGAGGAGGTTGATCAACATCCTTGCTAGCTACAAATCACTTGAGTAACCTATGTAAGAAAGAACAACACATAAATAGATGGATGATCTAGGTGGATCCCAACAATCAATATGATGGTCTCAAATTATATTGAAAATTTCTATCCAAATCCTAACTAATGTGGGATAATTCCATGGAGGGCGATTTTAAAAAGACTTGAAAGCTATCATGCAAACAAAGTAATGCAAGACGTGGGACAATTCAAATTCTACTTTACATGTTGTATGTGGGATTTATTCCCAAGAAAACGCCAAAAAATAGAGGACGAAAGTTCGTTTAGAGAAGAGATAAAGCCAAATCCAAAGAAAACGATGCGCACTGAGGTCGATTTACTGGATGAGAGTGAGGCAACCTTGAGGAGAAGATAGTTGGGGATTTTTTTGATCCACTAGGATGACACTGTGTTGGAAAACTTCACCGGAATCACTACCATATTGCTTGAATATCTATTGTGAAGGATCCCTCATCAAGGAGAATGCACGATCGACCCATCCTCTATATATTGCTGCTCGATATACTTTTAGAGATATATCTTTGCTAGTGGAGGACAATTGGTTGTTGATCATGGTATTCCAAGTATGGAAGTACTGCAATCCATGTGACTAAGTTGGAGAGTCATTTCCATGAAGGACGAGAAGCCCATTTATTGGGAGAATAGGTAAGACTATGTTCGTTTTATCACATGAGGAAGCCATAAAAGGTTGGGAATCTATGCTATTATCTTCCTAGAGGACATCATAGACCATTTTTGTAGATTGAAGGCCATTATTTGATGTAAAGAGGTGTAACAATGTACTTTGCATACTTATTAATGTAGCAATTCATCATTTGAAACAAACGTGGAGATGTAGAGAATATGGGTGAACTTTGTTATCAATATGCCGAGTATTTCTTGTGTTATTTCAGTTTAGCCAAATTTAAATGCAATTGCAGGAAATTGAGAAGTTGGTCATATGAATTTGAATTAGTGTTTTTTTTTTAAATGAAGCCTTTACCACTAATTTCGGATCAAGTCTGGTATCAGAGTAGTTGATCAAGGATTACCTCATATGTTGATTTAAATTTGCACATGTGTTGGTGTTGAATGCTAAATAGGTCTAAGGTCAAACAGGGAGAAGGTTCGCTTGAATAGTACAATCCTAAGATTGGTTCAAGACATGCATTCCAAAGTTAAGCAATGGAATCTCCGAGGGAAGAAAACCCCTTCGAACCTGAAGTGATGTTTCGACAAGCACTTTTGGAGATGAAAACCATGGTGGAGGAATTATATAAGGAATGAAAGAATAATGAAGAAGGCCCAAGTCAAGGTAAAAGAGAAGGAGGTGGTAGTGACCCTCCTAAAACTCCTCAATCCCCTTCCTCTCCTTCAAGTTCAATTTCCTCTTCAATTCCAAAAACAAATCCCAGAGAAAGTTGATTCTAATTTTTCTATGTTGAAATTAGAGGTGAAATTTGATTTGCCAATGTATAATGGAGAGCTCAATGTAGAGAAATTGGATCATTGGATCAAGCAAATTGAAGTATATTGTAGGGTTCAGAAAATTATGGATGAAGAAGCAAAAGTCCATCTAGCTACTCTCTAACTGGTAGGCATGAAAAATCTGGTGGGAGAGTAAGCATCAAGAAGATATTCTCAAGAAAGGTAAAATCATATATGTTAATATTATGGTAGCTTCGGGAGGTATGAACCTCTATTGTGACCTATGACGAGATTAGAATATTTCGGAAGGAAGCAAAGAAATGAAGGAAACCCTAGACAAGTTGTTAGCTGCAGAAATATATTTAAAATGAATTTATTAGTACCCAGAAGGATAAGTTGGCCCCAGTAAAACTGCCTAGACTACTATAAATACAGGGCGCTAGTTCTCATTATTCACATCTCAGTAGTTGCAGAGAGAACTGGATCTGCGCAGGTGCAGTAGCAACTTGTGCTCAAGTTTCTGGGAAGGTGTGCGCTAGTCTCTGGGTGGGATTATTTGATCATCTTGGTTTCTATTCTTGCTTGGTGCATTAGCCTCTCTTGGCTATTGGATTGCTACTAGGATTCTCTTCTTTGTCAAGGTCAAGGTGCTCGGAGGGTGGCTTCGGCCTATGGTTGGGTGACGAGGGTATCGTCAATGGTAAAACGAGCACAATATTCTATATTCTAACAGGTTATGGGCCTACACCCCCTTCATTTAGCCTAAAACACTGGAAGGAAACATAGCCGCTAGGATATTGAGCTCGCTGAGGAACTACCGCTAGGGTTACTAGCAAGAACAACTTCCAAAACACTGCAACTAGGGTTACTAGAAGAAGCAGTTGCATAAACCCTAAATCTTCGATTCAACACCTTGTGATGGAGCATCTCGCTCAAGAAGAAGATATTCAGATGCACCCTAACCCAACACACCTCTTGGATCTCTCATAAGACAGAAATGACAAAGTTAAAGTTTTGGATCAAGGCATGACCAGTTACCAATCAACCGAAGACATGTGTGAAACAATTAGTCTTTTACACTACTCAACACTTACTGGGACGATTGAAGATGACATGTGGATAATCGATAGTGGAGCTTCCAGGCACATGACAGGAGATCAAGCCAGACTCTCAAATCTAAATGAGAGAAAGACATCGTACAAAGTGGAGCTTGGAGACAAAAGCACTTACCCCATCGAAGGATTTGGACAAGCCTCCGTCAAGTTGGAATC
>SNQJ01S0008570.1:17498-33063 GCA_010110895.2 Picea sitchensis | reverse complement strand
TTCGGGAGGTATGAACCTCTATTGTGACCTATGACGAGATTAGAATATTCCGGAAGGAAGCAAAGAAATGAAGGAAACCCTAGACAAGTTGTCGGCTGTAGAAATATATTTAAAATGAATTTATTAGTACCCAGAAGGAGAAGTTGGCCCCAGTAAAACTGCCCAGACTACTATAAATACAGGGCACCAATTCTCATTATTCACATCTCAGCAATTGCAAAGAGAACTGGATCTATGCAAGTGCAGTAGCAGCTTGTGCGCAAGTTTCTGGGAAGGTGTGCGCTAGCCTCTGGGTGGGATTATCTGATTAGCTTGGTTTCTATTCTTGCTTGGTGCATTAGCCTCTATTGGATATTGGATTGCTACCAGGAGTCTCTTCTTTGTCAAGGTCAAGGTGCTCGAAGGGTGGCTTCGGCCTATGGTTGGGTGGCGAGGGTATCGTCAATGGTAAAACGAGCACAATCTTCTATATTCTAACAATATCTTCCTGGTATTAATTCATAGCTACATTAAATAAGTAATTTTATCGTTTAGGGTATATGCAATAACAAATAATGGATTGGCATAATATAAGGAAAAATAAAGGATAGAACGTGAAAGACTATACTCAAGAGTTTAGAAAGAGGAAATTAACATTGGACAATCCTCTTTATTTGCAAGAAGTGCATTCGAAGTATATTGGTGGGTTGCATAATTATTTGAGACATACTATTCTTATGCTTAATACAACTAATCTTGATGAAGTTTTTGTCCAATCCAATCATATCGAGTTGATGGGAAGGAATGTCAAGGACAACTTCTCAAAGAAATTAGTTCATCGGTTGAAGGAAATCACAAAGGAAAACATAAAATGAAACGAACAACCACAATGAAGAAAGAAGATGAGAAGCCTTGATGTTCACATTGCAAAAAGGAAGGACATGTTGAGGACAAGTGTCGAAAACTTCATCTAAAACTAAGAATAAAGAGGTTCATAAATAAGAAGACCATTGCTACAATCCAACAAGATCTTGGATTGGATTTAGGTGATGAAACCAAGATCAAGACCATGGGAATACAAGGTACATCTTCTTCTGCTTGAAACTATGCACGATGAAAGGAAAATAAATGAGTTATTCCATATTAGAGATATATCAAAACATACAAATATTGATACACTCTTTCATAGTGGTTCTCAAGCTAATCCCATTTATGAATAAATTGTTAAGATATTGGGACTTGAAACTAAACCTCATCCAAAACCATATCCTTTAGGATGGGCATGTGAAGATGCTAAGTTACATGTATCTAAACAACGTAAGCTCATATTTACAATCACCTCTAAGTTCATATATGAGGTAGAGTATATTCCCAGAAGAGTATATATGAGTTAGAGAGTATATATGAGTTAGTATTCACATGATGAGCTCTTACAATATCAAGTGGTACGTGAAGATGCCAATTCCCCTCTTCTCGGCCAATTTGAATTCTAGTTTATGCATTGTATGTGGGATTTTATTCCCAAGAAAATAAAAAAAATAGAGGATGGAGGATCACCCAAAGTAGAGATCATTTTGAAGCTGAAGAAGATGATGCACACTGAGGTTGATTTGCTTTGTGAGAGTGAGGTAGCCTAGAGGAGAAGATAGCTGGGTGATTTTTTGATCCACTAAGATGACACTGTGTTGGAAAAATTTGACAGAATTGTTGCTGTGTTTCTTGAAGATATGTTGTGAACGAGATGTTGTTGAGGAGAATGCATGACCAACTCATACTCTATATATTGCTGCTCGATATACTTCTACATATAACTCTTCACTGGTGGAGGATGATTGGTTGCTGAGCACGATTTTCCAAGTATGGAAGTATGGTGATCCATGTGACTAAATTGGAGAACTGCTACCGTGAAGTAGGAGAAGCCCCTTTATTGAGAGAATAGGCAAGACTGTGTTCATTTTATTAAAGGAAGAAGCCATTGAAGGTCGAGAACATGTGCTATTATCTTTCTAGAGGACATTAGATATTTTTTTTCATATTGAAGGCTATTATTTGATGTAAAGAGGTGTAACAATGCATTTTGCATCCTTCTTAATGGATCGGTTCATCGGACCCAGAGACGTAGCCCATATGGGTGAACTCCATTACCAATTTGTTGAGTATTTTCTGTGTTATTTCAATTTTGGTTTTAAATTTTATTCTTTAAATGCATATTTTTAATGAATTAATCCAATTTAAAATGTAATTGCGGGAAATTGAGAAGCTAATCATAAAGATATGAATTAGTGGGATTTCTAAAAATGAAACCTTTAGCACTAATTTAAGATCAATGGAAGTTCAACTAGATATATATGGATATATATGTGATTCTTGGGCATGCCTTGAGAAGGGACAACATTATTTGATGGGCCATTACGCATGCACACACACACACACACACACACACATTTCCCAAGAAAAAAATATTGTAATTTTATTTCAGAAAAAATAAATTACATCTGTATATGCCAAAGGAATTCATGCTAGATGAAAGCCCAAAAGTGACAATCCACCATAGCTACCAAAGGAAAAAAATATCCAATTTCTATTTGCAAATTTTTAAGTCTATCTTCCCATAGTTCTCAGATAATCTAAAAATTAACAAAAAAAAATACATAAGGAGAGTGTCAAAATTATCGTGTAATCAACTAGCATTTACAATCATCTTCTACTAAAAGTAACTTAAAGAAATCCAAATCCTATTCATTGCAATCAAGTGTCATTAAGATATCCCGAGATGAGAGTCAAGGATTTTTCTTTGATCTTTCGTGTGCCTGGGTCTAGTGCCAAAGCAAATTTGGAGAGTCTTCCTCCTTCTTGATTCCTGTCCCTGTAGACATGGTCGAAATATAAGTAAGATAAATATTTTGAATTATTTTAAATCTCTTGGAATAGAGGAATCAAGGTGAAATTATGAATTATGATGGCCCCAATCATCCATTGAATCACAAATAAGGAATCACCATAGATCTGTAAATGAGATATGCCCTTTTCCCGAGCTAGTTGCAGAAAAACTTTAAGGGCCATAAACTCACAAACATTGCTAGTCTCATTTCCGATTCTTGTTGAAAAAGTGATGGAGTGATCAATGGATAAGTGAATGGTTCCCCTAGCATGACCCCAGGGAGGGTCTCTCTGAGAAGTCGCATCAAAGAAATCCCATGTCATGTCTCTTTTGATTGGGTCTACTTGTGACCTGACCAAATGGGGTGTTTTAGAGAGTTGAGGGAAATATGAAAGGATGTTTATGCTTTGTAGAGAACATTTAAGAGGGGTATGGCCCTTGTCTTCAAAGAGTGATTGACTCTTGGCTATCCAGACCCCTCAAGAAGGAGGTTATGGGTGGGATGTTAAGCCCTAAATAGTGGCACATTACCCCTTAATTAGGGAATATTACATTAGTAATATTATTTTATTTATGTCGGCTTGGTTCCATTAGTTGTAATTGTACCTCATAGTCTCCTATATATACCAATGAGACCTTTTCATTTGGAATCATCTTGTATTTGGAAATTTTTGTGGTGTATAAGGAGGTTTCCCTGTTGAAGAGGATTATTAATTGAAATTCTCTCTTTTCAAAGTGTTGAGTACTTCTTCTGAGGTTTTTCTATGCTATCTTGATATTTTGTTCCTAACATTTGGTATCAGAGCTCAAGGTCTTGGGGTTTTTCTACTACATCTGAGACACCTTGGAATTTTTTCTATAATGTTTTTTCTATGGCATTTCAAAAGGAACCCCTTGGAGGATATTTAGTAGATGGATCAAGGTACGTGGGGTAAAAATTTCATCTCTTGAGGCGTTATACTTTTGGATATATACCCTGTGTAAGATAGGGTTACAAAATCATCTTGAATTTATTCATCTCGAAATTTTAGCTATAAATTTTTTTCTGTGAAATTTCAGACCCTAAAATATCTAGGATATTCATAAAAATTATCAAGGTATCTATGATAAAAATTTCAGCTTCTGGGTCATCCTACTTTTGTAGATACACCCTGTGCAAGATAGGGTATTAGACTAGTCTCAAATAGGCCGTCCGGGTAAAACATTTATATCTTCTTCAATGAGTATCCAAATTAAGTGAGACTAGTTGCATTGGATAGTGGACAATATGTAGTATTTATGGTACAAGTTTCATAATCAAATATTAGATATTGTTATCTTGGAACACTTTACAAGTACGCTCTCCTGGAAGGGAAAAAATCAGCAAGGTGTGGGGAAGTTACCATAACTTCCACTTGACACATCCAATTTTGATCAGACTTGTGGAATTTCAGAGAAGACACATCAGAGAAATAAAAAAATAAATTTTTCGACCCAGAAGGGCCTAAATTTTGAAGATAGAGGAGAAGAAATATCGTCTAGCAGAACCACCTCGAAATCAAGGTTTAAAATTGATACTTGCCCAACATGCCACCAAAAAAGGAAACTTCTACACCAATTAAGCCTCCAAACAGTCCTACTTGGAATATTGATGAAGGTGAATAAATGCGCAGAGGCATAAATGATTTACAAAAGAAGACAGTAACAAAGATGAACTACAAGAGATGATGGATTCAACTGAAGCTAAGTTGGAGGAAATAATATATACTAATATGGAGGGTTTAAAAAGGGAGATCATGGAAGGATTGAAATTGTTTCTAATAGAGAGGACATCTGAAAGTGAAAATGTATCCCATGAAATTCATGATGAGGACAAAAGGAATATGAGTCAAGAATGGAGAAACTCCAACTTTGGGTTGAAGACAAACCACTTTCCTAAGATCGATATGAGGAAGTTTGATGGCAAGGATCCAATCACATGGATACTTCAGATGGAGCAATTCTTTGATCTACATGATGTGCCACATACACAAAAGGTATTGATTGCTTCTTTATATTTAGAACCCAATCAATTTGTGTGGTATCGATGGATTTGTTTTTGTTCTCACAAATCACTCGTCACTTGTACAATTTTCACAGAAGAAATGATAACACACTATGAGGATATAAGGAGAAATACCTTCTTTAGCCAATTGATAAATCTCAAGCAAAAGGGTTCAGTTGCAGAGCACATTGAGAACCTCCAAAGATTGAATATAAAGGTAACAAATATTCCAGATGAGTACCTGATTGATGTATTCATAGGAACTTTAAAGGATAACATTCAACATGAGGTTCGTCTTTGGGAACACAAATCATTGGAGAATGCATTCAAGGTGGCAAGAAATGTTGAAATTAAAAGTATGGCTATGGCTACTAGAAGGACCACTCCTAAGATCTGTCAAGAGAATAATATTCCTTCTTCTAAAACGCCTCAACCTACAAGGTTGACACCTCAACAATTGGAGGAAATAAAAGCAAAAGGTTTATGATTTAATTGTGACAACAAGTATAGTAAGGGACATAAGTGTGGCGAGAAGAAATTATTCTACATAGATTGTGAAGAGGAAGAATAATAAGAAGAAGAACATGAACCATCTCAAGATTAAAATGTAGAAGCGATTTATTCTAAAGAGTGGATTCCCACAATATCATGTAATGCATTGGTCGGAATTAGCACTCCTCAAACCATCAAGATCAAAGGATATATCAAAAAGAAAAAGGTAATAGTCCTAATCGATTATGGTAGTACTCATAATTTCATTCACTATAAATTATCCAAAGCTCTCAATTTCTTTGTATATCTAGTGCCAAAGTTTTAAGTAATGATTGCATATGGATGAACTATCAATTACTCATGAAAATGCAATAAGATCAATATTAATATGGGGGAATATGTAATGAATAGTCCAATGATTTCTATACCCATGGGTGGTGCTGATGTCGTACTAGGAATCCAATGGTTACAATCATTAGGAACAATGAATTTTAATTTTCAAGAACTTTTCATGAAAGTTTCATTGGAAGGAAAAAAAATTGAGTTAAGGGGTATCACAGGGAAACCCAGTAAGGTGATAAGCTCTAATGGCATGAAAAAATTATTGAAAAAGGGGAATCGGGGTGTAATTGCACAACTATGCTCACTAGATGTTCACACATCTAAGCCATATATTCCCTTATATCTCCAAGGGATCATTGATAAGCATTCCAAAGTATTTGAAGATATTCCCAAAGGTCTTCCACCCACTCGAAATCATGATCATTCTATTCACCTAATTCCCGAGAGTGTTCCTCCTAACATCAGGCCTTCTATATACCCTTATGCCCAAAAGAGTGAAATTGAGCGTATGGTTGAAGAAATGTTAGAGGTCGACATTATTATACCTAGCCAAAGTTCTTACTCTGCATTGGTGGTAATGGTACTCAAGAAAGATGGCTCATGGCGTATGTGTCCAGATTATAGAGAGCTCAACAAAATCATTATTAAAGATAAGTTTCCCTTTCCCGTCATTGATTAATTGTTAGATGAACTACATGGATAAATCTATTTCAAAAATTTGGATCTCCGTTCAGTGTATCATCATATTAGAATGAAGGAAGAAGATATCCCAAAAACAACATTTTGAAATCATGAAGGACATTATGAATTTTTGGTCATGCCTTTTGGCCTTACAAATGCACCTTCCACACTCCAAGGGTTGATGAATTCCATTTTCAAGCCCTTCCCTTCCTTGAAAGTTTGTGTTAGTATTTTTGATGACATACTAATCTATAGTAAGTCTTGGGATGATCATGTGCAACATGTCGACAAGGGTGCTACAACTACTAAAAGGAGAAACAACTATATGCCAAAACCATCCAAATGTTTCTTTGGGGTGAAGGAGGTAGAGTATTTGGGTCATATTGTATCTCATGAAGGTGTCAAGGTAGACCCTAAAAATATTAAGGCCATGATGGACTGGATGATTCCCAAAACATTGAAGAATCTTAGAGGATTTTTGGGTTTGACAGGTTACTCCGCAAGTTTGTTCGGAACTATGGAATAATAACAACACCTTAATGGCGTTAACTAAGAAGGATGATTTTTCATGGAATATAGACACAACTAAAGATTTTGAACAACATAAAGAGGCAATGTGAAAATCTCCTATCTTGACCACACCCGACTTCACAAAAACCTTTATTGTGGAATGTTATACCTCGAGAAATGACATTGGTGCTCTTCTAATGCAAGAAGGAAGGCCACTTTCTTTTGAAAGTCGACCACTCAAGGGAAAGGACTTACAAAAACCCATTTATGAAAAGGAAATGATGGAAATACTACATGCATTAAAGACATGGGCCCTTACCTAATAAGTAGGCACTTCAAGGTAAAAAAAAATCATGATAGTCTTAAATACTTCTTGGAACAAAGACTATCTTCAGAGGAACAACAAAAATGGTTGACCAAGATATTGGGTTATGATTTTGAAATCATCTATAAAAAAAGGGAAGCAAAATGTTGCGGCAGATGCACTCTCAAGAAAGGATGAAGATGTTGAGGCCTTTCTCTTTGCTATCTCGATCACCCAACCTGATTGGATAATATAAGCGTGGGATGAATGGAAGAATGATGAAAACGCGTGGACTCTCATTCAAAGGTTGCAGTAGGATTCCAGTGCATCAAGTACATTTACATGGAAAACTAATTCACTATGGTACAAATATCACTTATATTTAAGTAAGAACTCCCAACTCAAATAAAATGTACTATTTGAATTGCACACCTCTCCGGTAGGAGGGAACTCGAGATTTTTGAAAACCTACCATGGGGTCAAGAAGGGATTTTTTTGGGATGGCCTTAAAAATAATGTTCAAAGGTTTGTGGCAAAATGTTTGGTTTTCCAACAAAATAAGGTTGAAACAATTAAGACCCCAGGTCTTTTACAACCATTAGCCATCCTAAGTCAGTGTTGGGAGAAGGTTTCCATGGATTTCATCACAGGGTTACCGAAGTCTGAAGGAAATAGTGTCATCATGGTGATTGTTTATAGACTGACCAAGTACGCAGAATTTTTTACACTCTCACATCCCTTCAAATCCAGTACAATTTCCATTGCATTCATGTTGACAGTTCAAAAGCTACATGGAAGCCCAAAGATTATTGTAAGTGACAAAGATCCCATCTTCACTAGACATTTTTTGACATAATTGTTTTCTTGTTTGGGTACTCAATTGGCTCGTAACTCATCCTATCATCCTCAACCTGATGGACAAACCAAGACAGTGAACAAATTTCTGGAAGGATAACTTTGTTGCTTTGTCTCTGATAAACAAACACAATGGTTCAAATGGTTACCCTTGGAAAAATAGTGGTATAACACTTCCTTTCATACTGCAACAAAAATGGCACCATTTATGGCACTCTATGGATACCACCCTCCTTCCATCACTTCTTCTCTAAATGAAAAATCTAAGGTTCAAGAAGTGGAATATCACATCGAGCATCAACAACAAGTTATCCAAATCTTAAAGGACAACCTAACCATGGCACATAATCGCATGAAACAACAAGCATATCAACATCGTAGTGAAATAATTTTTGAATTATGGGATTAGGTTTTTTTAAGACTGTAACCATACAAACATATGTCCCTGAAGCAATACAAGAAGGAAAATAAATTATCACCAAAGTACTATGACCCTTATAAGGTGTTGTAAAATATTGGTACTATGGCATACAAATTGGAGTTGCCTGCATCTTCACGTGTACACCCAGTTTTCCATGTTTCATGATTAAAGAAGGTTATAGGTGACAAGATCCCAGTTCAAACTATATTTCTAGAACTTGGAGAGGAAGGACAAATCATATTGGAGCCTGAAGCTATCATTGACACAATAATTTGCCAGCTGAGGAATAGATCCATTTCAGAGTATCTCATTAAGCGGAGGAAACTACCTGCCGAATATTCCACTTGGGAAGATGAGTATTTTATACAAAAGCATCCAAAATTACTCAAGCGTTGCTGACAACACTTGTCTGAAGGGGAGGGGCATGTTAAGCCATGAATAGTGGCACATTACCCCTTAATTAGGGAATATTACATTAATAATTTTATTTTATTTATGTCGGCTTGGGTCCATTAGTTGTAATTGTACCTCCTAGTCTCCTATATATACCAAGGAGACATTTTCATTTGGAATCATCTTGTATTTGGAAATTTATGTGGTGTATAAGGAAGTTTCCCCCTTGAAGAGGCTTATTATCTGAAATTCTCTCTTTTTCAAGGTGTTGAGTACTTTTTTTGAGGTTTTTCTATGCTATCTTGATATTTGGTTCCTAACATGGGATACTCAAGTGATCCATCATGGAGTGAGTTCTCAATCGATATTAAATTGTTCCTACTCTATGAAGGGAGAGGGGAAAGGGTCCAACTAGAGTTCCTCTAGTTCAAAGATGGATTACATATGACATTTCTCCGGTCGGTCTTTATTTTGCCTTTGGGAATTATCAATTATTTATTTCGATTGATACATCCATTGAGTTCACCAAAATCACCCTTTGAGGGTGAAGGTACTTTGACACAGAGGAAAGGATCCACTAAAAGGAAAGAGAGTCAAAGCTAGGATTGGTAATCAAACTCTCTCCTTTGATTGAAATTTTAAAGGCTTGAAATGTTAATGCGAACAAGGCTTAAGATATGGAGAGGACAAGACACTCTCAACCTTACCTTCCTTTCAATGATGGGCTGAAATAAATCATAAAGTCAGTGTGTTGGCGAGCCCGTATCGTGCCGATAACTAGAATACAGAGGCACAAATCCCTATGGTTTTTAGGCTCTTAATTTCATAGATGAAAAATATATTTTTAAGGAATCTCTCTCTCTCTCTCTCTCTCTCTCTCTCTCTCTTAATCTCCTTGGGGGTATTGTTATCACTCAAATATGCTCTACGAAAACCTAGGAGAAAACTATGAGTAATTAGCCTAAGGTCATAACTAATTACTCCTCCATTCAGATTGGTATTTCTCCAATCACAGGGTAGTGTCCCTTATAATCATGCATTGAAAATAACTTAGAAAAATATGCATGTTTAGTATGGATGTTTAGCACATAAAATAACTATCCTTGATATGTGTGTAAGCAACCAAGAACAACAAACAATTTATAATTAAATAACATGAGATAATTTCGATTCACACTGTTAATATGAAATATGGAAAGAATATGAATGTGAACTTTAAGTGATCGATATAATCAAAGTAAAGGTACTTAGGGTCACCCACACCACTGCATAAAACAAGACTATTCAACCATCAAATTCAAAGAGATGTTAAAAAACTGCATAGTCAAACTCAATCACCGTATTAGTCAAAATATTGTTTGCATCATAGAGACAAAATATAAGATTGATTGCAATAGTATGCATCGCATAAAGTGTAGGAAACAAAGACATAGAGTATATGAAAGATAAAAGGCTAGCTTCTCATTAAAAAATTCTCACCCAAACAATTCCATCTTCCCTGCTTCTATAACTTTCCAAATTCCCAAAAATGGGCAGCCTACTTAAGTAAAATGTGACTGCTGTTAAGTGGTTGTTTTAAATAAATAAAGCTATTGTAAATTCTATATAACAACCAAAAATAATTATTGAACTCTCACTAAGAAGGGGGTTGACCTTCATAAATAAAATAACTCATGCATTCCCCATAAATTCTATTAATAATTCATGAGATGTTGACTTAAGCCAAGACAATTAAGCTATCTCCCCCAAATAAAATTTCCAAAATCAGTTGTCTATGAAAACCAAAAATGATCATCTACCGCTTCCCTAGTTTTCCAAATTTAGAAAAAAGAAATCAAATAACCCAGGTACCCTCCTTTTCCAAAAATAATGATGAGTCATCCATTGAAAATAGATCTGGAGTCATAGAAACCCAATTTTAGCAAATTTCTAAATATACTCAAGGAAGGTGCCTAGGGTTTTCTGAATGAGATAAGGATGGATTGTTTGCCATATGTCACATTGAAAAATTCCACTCTCTTATTTCAAACTAGTTCCCAACTACTCACTAGAAATAGGAGTATGGCGCCCCACCTGTTGAAAATAACACAACTAAATATAAGCATGCCAAAAATAGTAGTCTGAATCCTAAAAATTAGGAAAGATAAAAGATGATGGAAAATGCTATGAGATCACTGTTGTTAGCGATATTTCTTGTCTCAGGATTAGGCGTACCTAGGTCTGCAGTTTGCGCGGGAAGCACCTGAGCATATCACGAGAGAATCCCATTTTGTAGCAGCAAGTAAAGCAAGCGAGCAGGCAAAGTTTTGTCTTCAGCAGTCGGGAACCATCCTTAAAGAAAATCGACGGTCAGAATCTTACAGAAGAGATCGACGAAATCCCGTCAGCCGTTAGATCTCGAGAAGTTGCGTCGGGGTTAAGCCCTAGTGTGCAGAGGAGAAGTCCCGGGGGAAGTCATCGGGATATTAGATTCATCGGGGTTTCAAAAGGTAAGAGAACTGAGACCTTTCGAGTCTCGAAATACCGACGGAGATCCTAGCCATTGATCTTGGCAGGACACGCGTCAGACATCAGGAGGAGAGTCAGGGTTCAGTTCATCGGAGAACCAGAGTTTTGTAAGACAAGAAACTCTTGCATGTAAGAATCGTGATCCGTGATTTCCCGACAAGATCAAAACCATCCGTCAGGAGGGACGCGTGGAGAGAGATCCCGCAGAGTCGGGGATCGGGGTACTGAAAGTCCCGTGCACACGAAAACGGGAATCGCGATATCCCGATACGCGATTTCCCGATGGATTTAAGGACCGTAGTGGGGGATAGGTGCCAGGAGGCGCATCGACATATCACGAACTCAGAGGGTCGTGAGTTGGAGCTGCAAAGATTTGCGTCCAGAGTCGCGAGTTCGCGAGAAGCGATACCTCGGCAACCGCCGGTTAGCGTGTGGGACCACAAGATCCAGTGGAATATAGGCGATAGGCTTTCGCGGTGGGGAACAGACCATTGACAGGTCAACGACCATGAGCCATCGGGTTTCGAGGAATCGCGAGTCCGAAGGATGCGTGCTCATTGACATCGCAAACCGCAAAACCCCGATGGAGAGTATGGCCGAGAGCATGTGGTAGCGGTCACTTGGGCCATGGTCTAACCAGGAGGAGCTAAGGACATAGGAGGGCTCATCGGGAAGTTGGAAGTTGAAGGCTCGATACGAGGGTAAGGCCACGGTCATGGAGGCGTGGTCATATGTGTCAGGATTTAAGCTCAGGAGGGCTCGTGCGCGAAAGGAGCTCATCGCAAATCGAGGATTGGGGAGGTAAGGAGTTCTAGACAACAAGAACCATGAAACCTCGAACCCCGATACAGAGCTGGGGATAGCCACAGTCAGGTGCTGAAGGCCATGAAGGGATTGGAAAGGACTTGTGGATCGGGTTGTTGTAGCAGTGATTCCCGAGGGAATCCGAGGAGCTGCTTCGGCTCAGAAGAGGGGATTTAAAACGATCCTGAAAGCAGGAAGACACGGTGAGGTCCCAGGTACCGATTTAATGCGGGCTAAATCCTAGTACCGGCTGGAGATTAATGGAGAAAAGAAAATATGGCTCAAAAATCACATCACTCATTTATTGCAGAGTATGGAGATCTGAGCTGAAAGTCTACCCAGGAGGGTCCCCTGTACCGATTCTCTTCAGGAAGGCCACGCCAAGTCTTCAACTCGCCAGAAGAAACTGCACACACCAAGTCAACATTCAAAGGGCTCAGCTACACGCTGGCGTGAGCCATGCTGAATTAAAGAGGCGTATGACAGGGGAACATAGGACAAATCTGATTGAGGGGACGCCATCCATTGAAAGTTCTGAGATGCCTCTGCCAGGCGAAAGGAAGGAAAGAGTATTTGTAGGCATTTTTTCCATTTGGGAAAGGGGATCGATGGTAGAGCAGAGATCCCAACTGTAAATTTTAACAAACATCCTAGTTTGTTGGATATGCATTTGTATTTGAGATATCTTGTTTTATAACAGACAGTTTTTTCTCGCTCCATCTAATTTTCGACTCATGCTTAGAGAGTTCGTGATTGACTGAGTCGCACGAATTATTGCAGTTCTGTTATGATAAATGATTTATCATTGCATTATTGTATTCTCTAGTTTTCTATATTTAAATGCAAGAAGACCTTGCATTTGGATGCCTTCTTCTACAGTCTATTAGGAACCTGTCGTTCGTAACAGCCCTTTGCACTCTTCCCGTATAAGTCTTCCGCCTGTTCACCCTTTACTACAACTCACTGTATGAAGTTTATATAAGACCTCACTCATCTATGCATGCCTGGGATAGTTTTGAAGTTGAAATGATATCGTTTTGAGTTGGCTTCCATTCGGTCACCCCATCTATAAACAAACCGTGACATAAAAACTGATGGGCGTCGGGCTCTGCTCGTGCTAGAAATCCAGGAGTGACTTCCGTCGCCAACATTTCTGGCGCCATTGCTGGGGACGAAGTTGAATATTTTCCCTGGGATTGAATGACAACGATTAGCTGATTCTGAAGGTGCATCAGATATCAAAACTATCGAGATTGCTGCTGTGCACCTGGCGACTCCATTGTGACGACTCCGCTGGGGAGAACCTGCTCTACTAATTGTGGTGTTCAGAGGCAGACACACACGGTCTCATCCACAACTGCCCTTAGCTACACCTGAAACCGATCCAGAGGTGGTTCTCAGAAAAGGAAGGGCCTCTTAAGCAGAGGCTTCCACCGCCGAAACAGGTAATCCGCCATCTCCTTTTGTCAGAACTCCGTTTTCTCCTCCTTAGTTTCTTAATAGACCTTCTTCAGAAGTTTCTCGTTTTCTGAATTTTGGGAGTGTTCCTACCGAGTTTCCCCCTCCTGGTCTAGGATTGGAGGGAGAAATCCTTGTCACTCCCCTATTCTCTGAAGCTGTACCTTGGCGTAGACCCACGACCACAAAATATTTCCCCACTCCTGCACAAGGAGGAGCACCTGCTGACTTGAGATTGGTAGTCTGTTCCTTGAATCACCTCTTGTTTCCCACCCCACTCCGAGATTCATTCCCGGTAGCCCCTTCGCGAACCCCTTCTCCTCCAAATTCTCCTCCACCTAGTATTCCTATGGCCGGTGCTAATCCCCCTCTAAATAGAATGGATTCCATAGTTGCTGCTAGGTACGCTCCCTTGATCTTACCTAATCCCACAAATCCTTTCCCTGCTGGAGATTACTTGAAATATATGCCCAAGTTCACCGGGGAAGGGGACATAACTGTAGAAGAGCACCTGGCTGCTTTCTATAGTTATGCTGACAACCTGAACATTGGAGATGAAGATGTCTGGATGAGGGTTTTTGTCTAGAACCTAGATGGTGAGGTAAGGAAATGGTTTAGAGGATTAGCTCCCGGATCTATTGCTGTAATTGACGCCCTAGATAATGCTTTCCTGAGGAAATGGGGAGATAATAAGGATTTCATGTATTACATGACAGAGTTTGGGTCGTTGAAGAGAAAAGAAGGAGAGTCTGTTCCCGACTTCTCCAAGAGATTTAATAAAATGTACAACAGAATCCCTGCTGAGATAAAACCCTCCCAAGCCTCTGCAATGATCACTTACTCCAGTGCTTTTGATCATGATTTCTGCCTACTGCTGAGAGAGAGAAGAGCTGCTACATTGGCCCACATGCAGGATGCATCCATGGAGGTCGAATCTAACATATTGGCTGTCAACAGACTCAGAAACACAGGTGATAGAAGTGCGTCCAAGAATAGGCCTGAAGCTTCCTCATCCAGTTCCTCTCCCCTGCCCCATCAGACAGATGAGACAGCTAGAATGATAAAATCACTTGCTGCCAAGATAGAAAGGTTGGAATTAGAAGGGAAGCCCATGTACATAAATCCCCCAAAAAATTATAATAGAGGTTTCAGACGACCTGCTAACAATATGCCTCAGGCTTTCCCGAGGGAATAGAGGGGAAAGGACAGAGAAGATCAAAGGGTTCAAACCCCCCTCCAAAATAACCTGGTTGATCATGAGGAAAGAGAGGAGATAGACGAGTTTGGCCCTGAAATTCAATGTATTGAAGAAGCTCCCCCTTTTCCTCATTTGACGTAGTCCGCATATGAAGAATCATTAATGAGTGCTCAAATTCATGAGTTGGGGAAAGAACAAAGGGCCGGTCACACTTCTAACAGATATAATCTTAGATCGAGAAGGAAAGAAGGAGATTTCGACAACCTAGACCAACCTCTCATAGCAGAAAAACCCACTAGAGCTACAACAGTCACAGCTAAAGAAAATAATACTTAGAGTGCTTCACCAACAACCAAAGAGCCTGTCACTGAGGTAAGAGAAGCTCCTAAACCTACCCCCTCCTTCAATTTTGAGCATGAGATTCATAAGATTAGAATTCCCGTACCCCTCTCAGAGCTAGTTAAAAACAAAGATTTTAAAAGATCCCTCTCCAAGCTACTATAATCCGAGTCCCCCCAGCCCCCCGCTGACTCAGTAAAACTTCAAGATGAAAAGCTAGCCGTCATCTTAGGACCCATGGTAGAAGACAGAGATGACTCATCCCCCCCCTTCTACACATCCCTGAACATACATGATAAAGTGCTGCATAACTGCCTCATGGATTCAGGGGCTTCCCATAACCTTATGCCAAAAATAGTCATGGAAGAATTGGGACT
>SNQJ01S0008570.1:0-11109 GCA_010110895.2 Picea sitchensis | reverse complement strand
TTAACTGCGTAGTGTAAGTCATTAATCTATGACCCATATTCATGAGTATTAGTCTCAATTGACCAATAATTCTCATGATTTGAATAATCCACTTAGCACTCATTGCATCGGGTGATGCTCACAGGGGTGAAGAAATGGGATTGAAGCCAACGAAATTAATCGCATAGCATCAATCATCACATCCGGGGCTTGCACCCGGTAACCAAGACTTCCCAGGTGGTCACCCATCCCAAGACGCCTCTGGTTCAAGCATGCTTAACTGTGGAGTTTTCCCCACAATCAAGCCCACTTAGCTTGCTACCCCGTTTGCAAAACCTTAGAAAGTATTGTGCCTTATGAACTAACCAGTTAGAGCTCCCTTGACTCTTATTATTTAAGTATATAGGGGCTTCCGCAGTGCAAGATATTAGATATTATTTTTGGGATTGACTGCGTAGTGTAAGTCATTAATCTGTCAAGTCAGTTTTCTTCTTAGTCAAGTCGGTCCAAGAATGAAGTAACCTAAAGGTCGAGGTCGAAGAAAACTTAAATTGGGAAATACAAGTAAGGTCGAGGCTAAACCAAGTTGGGTGGACCAGAATCAAAATTCTCAAGTCGAAATTTCTCCTATTTGAGTCAACCAAAAATATGTTTATTAGTCAAATGAGGAAGCAAATACGAAAAAGAGTGAAGACCAAGTCGAATCTTTAGTGACTAGAAATTGAGAGGGAAATGATTTTAATATCTACAATCAAGTAAAATGTTTACAAGTTGAGTTTGAATAGTCACCAACAAAGGAGATATGTGGAGGTCGATTTAGACATTCATGAAAAAGTAAAATGCACTGAAGTCGATCTGGCATCCGACGATGAAAGTAAAATATGGGTAAGTTGCTTTCAAATAACCACCTGTACCAGCCACCTCACACATGTTCTGGGGAAAATTCCCACTTGTGAGCTAATTTAGCACGTTCTTCACAAAACTCATGTCCTATAATTATAAAACTCGTTTCCAACACTCCAAAATATTCGTATGAAATCAATGTCTAATTTTGTGTACAAAAATCAATTATTGATATAACCATTTGTGTTAATTAAATGAAGGGGTTCAATGTTTCATTACTAAAATACCCAATGGTTCATCCTTATACCTTTTGGAAATTATATAAGTATCCTAACAAGGTGAAAGGAAAGTGTCTCTGTGGGTTTCATTTGAATATCAAAAGGAAGAGCAGAGTCCAAGGAAGTAAAAAACATATATTTATGTAATGAGGGTGCAAGGGTGGAGCAAGGAAGGACTAATAACTTTCACTGATTAAAGTTTGAAGACATGAAGTTGGCGCTTCCTAGGGTTGGTGCCCTAAAACAAGGGAGTTGGTGCTTCCTAGGGTTGGTTCCCTAAAACAAGGGAGTTGGTGCTTCCTAGGGTTGAATCCCTGAACAAGGAGATTGGTGTCTCCCAATCATTATTGTATTGATTCTATATTCAAGTATACTGTTGTTGATCAATTGTTGTTAATAAATTAAAATTATTAAAAGTTTAAATAATTAACCAATACTGATTCACCCCCCCTCTCAGTATTGACCAAGTTTCCAACAGGTAGGGCTCATATGACTGAACAAATAGAGAGAAAAATTATGAAATTACTCCTAAATGCCCCTCATTTTTTTTCATGTTGTTGGAGATTCTCACTTTAAATGGTGTCGCTTGAATACCTCTTATTTTTATTTCCTTTCCTTCTTACAAATATCTCATGAAAATCTCCTGAAAATCCATAGACACGTTTCCCAATGGTTTTAGCCATTGGAACCTTAATACCACATCAACACCACCCCTTGGGATTGTGATCACTGGGGTGTACAAGAAATAATTTCCTATATTAAGCTTAATATTATGTCACTTCCTTGTATGGTGTATGGTACCTCTATCTGCAATCATTGCTCAAAATTATGGTGCTGGATATATAAAGCAATTGCGAAGTTTTGCTAATTTGTGGTTAATGAAATCTTTTGTATTACCATACTCAATAAATATTGTTACCTTTTATTTTATCGATATATCCCTCTACCTTTAGAGTTTATGGAGTGATAATACCTACTAAATCATAACAAGATATGGTGGGAATAGTCTCCATAATTGGTAGTAGACCTTGATAATGCTCTAGATATTTTTCTTCTTCCTTCTTAGAATCTATTGACCACACAATATGCCCATATGCATATATGGGACCCCCCATTTTTATAGTCTTGGTTTCTCTCCAATTTCTAGGGATCGACAATCCTTTGTTATCCATTTGGGTCAAAACCTATAGTTAAGACTACTAATACTACCTTCACCTTCATTGAATCTATACAACATGGGATTATCCTTGCTTAAGTAGTGGAAAAATATAATTCCACCTTCCATTATCCAATAAAATCACCACCCTCACATAATTCATCATGACCTAAGAAGAATTGCAAACCCAAGTTCTATCACGGAGATATAGATGAATATGAGTAGTTTATTCACTCTCATTCACAAGTGGTGAGTATCGTATCTCATTCACAAATTCCTTGGTGAGGGTATACATATGCACTATTATAAAATTGATATAATTCTTATGATCATAAGTGGGGTATTCCGTCCTTCTTATTAAAGGAGTGGAGGGGATATCCCTATCCAAGTGCTAACAACATTGAGGAAACATCATTCTCATCCATGTATTTAGTTAGGAGTATCATTGTACCCCTTGCTAGTGCTAGTTGAGTTTCATATTCTAGCTTGAGAGACCTTAAATCCCTTCACCTTTGCTTCCATGTGTACAATAATAGAGTCCTATTACTCACAATATTCCATCATATTCACACATTGGAGGAGGGAGTGAGTTGTTACCTTTTCACAATTGCACCCATCACTGTGAAGCCCTTGTATTCATTCATTGAATTAATAAATGAAAATATCCTTGTCGAGAGTGAGTAGGTAGGACTTGCATACTTACACCATATCACCTTTCACACTTTTTCAGGGTGAATATCCAATTTACTTTGTACTTGGATGAGTGAGTGAATTGTTACCTTTTCACAATTATGATTTCCTTAGTGAATCCCTTTGATTCTCTCACATTTTTTTGTTGTGACTGAAAGTGGAGGTAAGCCTGGTATGTATGGATATTAGAGGAACCACTTTGATACACATGACCATAGGTGTGACCATTTTCTCTCACCATTTTAAGTGTTATACTCATGATCATGTGCATTCACAATCATGTACTTCTAATGAAGCCTTATTCCATTATTTGCCTTTGTGTCACCAAGTGAAATTCAAGGAGAGACCCTCATACCTTAACTTAACCTCCTATTCTCATGGTCTAGGGCTTGAATATCTTGAATGTTATGAACCGTGATACATATTCTCACATCCTTGAAAGTAACTGGAGTTAGATTTTAGTTACCAATTGACCTCAACCTCCACCCTCATGGTCACTTCTCTCACAATGAACCCTAGAACTTTCCTTCATATCCACGAGTGTGATTACAAAGGTGGGATTTTCCTTGCGTTGTCACTTCCAATTGAATGTTACAAAGGATTCTAGTGCATTCAATTATATTTCTTATGTTATATTTTGTTAATGGTTATTCAATGCAATTCTAATACAACCAATTTCTCAATTAAATGTTCTCCCTTCATTTTGGTCCAAGTTTGTCCATTGTCTAGTAGGGTTATGTTTAATTTATGAATTCAAATCCAAATATACCAAAGTGTATATAAATTTTAGTTACACTGAGAGCCAATGGAGTTATCTCTAGGCTCAACTAAGACACACCACTACTAGGTAAGTTATCGTTTTGGAATTTAGTGTTTATCTAGTGAAGTGATAGAATGGTTTAGGTCCAAATAGTTATTCACTGATACATTGATAATTGGTTAATCTTAGAGGATTGTTTAGGTTTTGATGAGAAATGACTTTACTTGTGGATATGATAGTAATATCACTACCATCATTGCATCCATTCCAACATTTGTATCATCTCCTGCGATCACTTAGGGTGTCCACATCATTCATCTAACATTATGAACCATATCCTTGCTGGCTCTATACCTTGCTTGGATTGTTGTGAGCCTTCATTGGAGTGATAAATATTAACCAATTCACTTGAATCCTTTCAAGTGGAAGTAGGGTAACCTATCAAATCCTCATGTGTATCTTATTTTGATATCAACAAAGGATAACTACAAGTTGGAAGGTAATAATTTTCCTTCATGTTTTACAATGTTTTTATCTCCCAAAGCTATATTGCATAATAATAAGAGCCTATGCAAATCAATGTAACCTCAATGATATGTAAGAGTGTTTCCTACTATCACAACAACTACTCCTCTTACTTCTAGTTGGATCCAATTCTTTGAAATATTTGAACATCTCTTTTGTAAATAAGCATCAAATACATTTACCGTCTTTGACACAACAATTATAGTACATAGGGGATCAAATCCAAATGATCTATTCCTTTGCAAGATTTCATCTCTTGCGTAAATTAGTATGAAATGTTTTAATTCATTGATCAATGTTGTGAAATAAAAATTATTATTTTATCCTCGGGCATAACAAATGTGTCGAGTTAAGAGCTCATATGATATAATAAATGCAAATATTTTGTTCTTGGGATTTCTTTCTTGAGTTAGAAGAACCCTCACTTCCTTAAAATTAGCACCTTCATTAATTCCAAATCGAACTTCCAACTTCTCTTTTATAGTTATGTGCATGAATTGCATAATTTTAATCAAACCTTCCTCAAAATTGGCCATACCTTGATTCTCCTTTGTACTTAATTCTCATCACTAGGCATCCTCTTGTTAGAATGTGTTTTAATTTTGTCTAGTGGCTTGACATGGTATTATACTCGATGTCATAGTTATTACCATTATATCATCAATTGAGGGGAACTTATACATGTAATTATACTTCACTAGATTTTTTTAACATTTCACATGGAGATAGTATTGGAGTTATTTGGTGGTGACATGTCTCTCAATTAATGGTGACCTACACTCCCAGGTCATTCTTATCCACTACTTCTCCCTTATTTATTGATGATCTCATTGGTTACCTCATAATCAACTTTTATGGATTGGATGATCTCCACCCTTGATCGTGTCTTATGATAAATGGTCTAAGTTTCTCTTGGTTACTATAAATTCAGGCTTCCTTGGTCTTGAATTTGAAGATGGATGGTGGCTTATGGTTTTTATGGTTAGCTTGGACCCTATGGGTCCTTAAGATATATCATCTATGTATTTTTATGAGTGTATATGTCCCATTTGAACTCCATATTTGAGAGGTCTCTTGGAGGATGTTGTAATGAGTTTTCATGCAATGAATGGAGGAGTCGTTTAGTGTGGATGTTTTCCCATCTTAGAGCACTACCATGTAAATTTTATTGTTCTCTCTCTTGATATTTATTTGATTTGATTATGTTGTTCTATGCTTTCCATAGGAGTTAATACAATATAAATCTTAGTGTTATGTTAAGTTTATCCATATTTACTTGATCTTTCATGGTATTATATCCATAGATCTAACTCCTTGGTTTGAACTTATTTATGTGTTAAAAATTTGGATAGGTGATATGATTGCTTGCATTCCATAAAAAAAATTTCAATATTGATTGAAGTTATTTTGGCATTATTTTTAAGTAGATCGGATTTCATAGCTTGATTTTCAGATCTTTTTGTTTAGAGCTTCAAATCTGAATATCTGAGCCTAATTAAACTTATATGAAAATTTTGATCTAGATTTCATGCCTTGTTTCTACACAAAATAAGATTTTTTACCACATCCGACATTACCATTATGACTAGAACATTCAAATTAGTCAAGATTAGCATTTATTTCTCTAAATTTGGTCTCTGTTTGTGTTAGATCTTGTTGATCTAAAAGTCCATCTTACAGTATTTAAGTCAAACCTACGAGGATAAATCCCCCTGCATTTTTAAAGAGGTGGTACTCCTCTATTTCAAATAACATTCAATAACATACAAATGCATGAGAAAGGACCATGCTTTATTTTTGAAATAAAAATTCACATGCAAAGAGTACGTGAGAAGGACTAGGTATCTTACATAAAACCAATATTTACACTATGTTACAAGATTTGTAAACCAAAAGAGTATACATTAACATAAGACGATATTTCCATCAAAACATTAATGAAAGTAGAACACAATATTCAACAAAGGAAAGGAAACCATGGACCATGTTGTTCTTGAGATTAAACTTAAGGCTCAAAGAATAATGTCAGGCATCAAGAAATTAAGGAATGTTTTTAGAATGCTTTTTCTTCCGTTAGTTGCGTAAAAATTAAATCCTCAAATGAAATTAATAGTTGAACATAACAGAGGTTGTATTTTGTCATCTGAGTCAATTTATCAAAAAGGATGATGAAGGAGAACATTACAAAACTATTAAACAAATTAAGGCATCAATGATAGAAGAATCTTACTTTGTTTATAGTAGAAGAAAGAGTGGAACGCACCCCTGAAAGGATATATAATGTAGTGATCCAAGTATCTTGCAGGTCTTGCATTTGCTAATAGCAAATATAGAGGAAACACTGTTTGCTATCAGATAACTAAATGAAATGTAATCGTAGTAGATTTTGTACTAAGTTGCAATCGTTCACTTATCAAGGAGTAACATAAAGAAAACTAGATATATGGAATACAAAGAGAGAACATAACTCAAACAACACAAAATTTGGAATCCCTGTCTGCACTTGTATTAATACTCACAAAGGATGAGTTTTCTCAGTTACAATACGACAAGAAGCAACCCATGATTAACCTTAGAAAGTTATATTTATACTAAATGTTCTCAACCTTAAACAATTGGAATTCCCTTTATTTCTAAAATAGTAAAAATTACAAAATGTAAAATGCGAAACGCTTCACTTGCATCTTTTCTGTCAGTCTCCTCATTATGTTGGCAGAGGCATTTTTCTCTCTAGTTCTCCAGCTCCAAAACAGATAACGTACACAAGTTATCTAATTTGTTTCTAGCGGTGCTACCTTTTCCTTGCTCAACACATTTGATGCATCTGCTCACAAATTGCGGTACCAGCCCGGAGGGCTCTGTTAAATTATTAGCCTAAAAAATATATAATTTCTTTTCCAATTGAGGCAATCTTTATTCCATTCGTTTATCTTCTGAAACTATAGAATGTGATTGCAGACTAGGCTTCACTAGCCATCTATTTATCTAAATAATATCAACCTGTTTTATCTGTGAGATTTCAGCCTAAGCTTCTTCCATATTTGTCTTAATGTCAAGTTGATGTTTTGTTATTTCAATATGTCCCGATACTCTAGAGCTATCTTCTTTATCAATACCTAATGATTCTTTGTTGAGTGAGTGGAAAGGCTCTTCATAAAAATCGTTCACTTCCTTATCCATTTTCCTGCTTTCATCTATGCTAGATTCCCAGGTCTTTAGTAGTATATCACCTCTGGTCTATTCCGAAACGGACAACCTGGAATCCATAGCTACTCCTTCTTTTGATGACGACACAACTGATTCTTGGAAGGTATTCCGGGCAACAATAGCTTCTCTCTCTCTTAAACAAATGTTATTTAATGCTTGATCTATCACTCGAAAATGATCTTGGACAATTTCAACCTTAGTGAGAAGGCTTTACTGTGCTACTTCCAGTTCCTTTTGCACTTCCAATGCCTGATTTTGGAACACTGTTATATATACAATCATGTTTTTGGTAGAGCTTACTTTGGCTTGTAGTTGCCTAACCAACTCATCTTGCTGGGTGGCCCGTCCCTGGCTCGCTTGTATATTCCTGTGCATCTCCTCAAGGCTGGATTTGAGTTGCTGGATTTCCTGTTTTTCACTGTCTCTAATCTGATCGAATCCCTTGTTGAAATCTCTCCAGACATTCATTTCTACAGTCTTCATTTGATTATGCAATTGACATATTTCCAGATCTTTCTGCTTCAGTCGTTCTTTTAAATTTTCGACTGAAAACTGGTTAGCTGTTGCAAAATCCCCCAATGAACCTGCTACTTCTTCAACAAAGTTTACCTCCTCCAAGGCTTCTCCATCAATTAGCACCCTGTGTCTTTTGAAAACTGAACCTTCCTTTAGGTGCATTTCTATTTTCACCACAACCTTCCTTTTCTTACTGAAAAATAAATTGGAAGGAGGCAACTCTTCGACCTAAATGGGTGTGAGGTCCTCTATTAATACTACCTCTACATTTGGATTCCCTATGGTGAATTGTAACAGTGTTATGAACTGGATGGGGTTTTCTATTTTGGTGGACAAACTATTTCCCGACCGCATTTGTAGTTGATTTATCTGGTGTAAACAATAGTCCTTTTTCTCCCTCCTTTGTCAGTGTCTCTGCTTGATCTTTGGCTTGGTCACCTGATACATTTGTCGATGGGATATCTTATTTCTGAGTCAACACCTCAGTCTTCTCCAAATTTTCCTGGATTTCTTGTCCGCTGGAGCTTACTGCTTTTGAGCTTCGGGTCTCCGTTTGCTGTGTAGCTGGAGATGCCGAGGATCCTCCTTGTAATACTTTAGGTAGGATACTTCTTCAGTGCCTCTATAAGTCATAAAACACAATCATTTTATTGGGCGACAGAGCTCAAACCCGACTCAAGACCTCTAGATAGGATCTTGCTCCTCGGAAAATCTTGTCTAGAGGAGAATCTTCGTGTTCATACCTTTTCAAATTGCAGTTGGCCATGTGATTACCCACGACCTTTTGCGGGTCGTGCTTCTTGAATTCAATGTTGACCAACTTTATTTCTTCCAAGGCCGCGACCTCTACTTTAGAGTGACCGAAATCCTGTAGGGAAAATGTACCAATCTACAGGGGAAAAGAGGGCCACACCTTTTTCCGTACTGCTTTGAGATCCTTACTAATCCCATCGAGCATAGTTTGTTGTGAGACCTCTCGACACACTAGTCGGTTTGGTAAAAATTGTGGCAGAGCATATGGAGGAACTGAACAACCAAAAACCCTAATATAGGAGAAGTGTTCCTCGATGTACCAATTTGCTATTCTGCCCAGGTTAGTCACAATTTTGTCTGAAATTATGGGAGGTGGATAGCCATATATGTCAATGTTCATCGACACCACTACCCAATTGCAGATCTCATAAAAGAAGTCTTTTGCATTTTCTTCCCAAATCTTTGAATGATAAATATGTATGGGTTCAACACTATTTGGAGTCCAACTCCAGTCCGTCAACGAAAAAGGCATCATGAAACATATGACGTCCATAATATAAGCTGACATGAAAAATTGGGCTGGTTTCCCCTTGGCTCTTAGTGACTGATATCTTGCAATCTCTTGAACCAAATTGTCCAACAATATCTTTGCCCAATCAAAAGAGTACCCTTCTTCTATTGTGTATAATAGGTACCCACAATAAAAATAAATGAGCTGTGTTTTCCTTCCCGAGAGCCTACACATCATCATTGCTATGTACATTATGTGGGGTTTTAGTGCAGCAACTGGGTATATACCATGGGAGTTGGATATGAAGTTCTTGGGGCAAGAATACCAATATTTAATTAAATCGGGAAGGTTTTTCCTGTATTGGTCACATTCCTTCTTGTTGAAGTCTACTAGGAAATTTTCATTGTAAAAGAAATTGGATACTAGAGACAATTTGTACATCACCTATAGATGTTCTGGACTGAAAGACCCAACTACGACCTTCTGTGAATTGAAAATAGTCCTGGTTGGGATATCTATGTGTTCTAGCGCCCAACCGATCATATAATTGTAGGGAAAGAGCTTAGGCCTTATCTCTATCTTATGTATCTCTGACTGAGCAACAATTTTGTATTTGGTAGATAGGTCCTCCTTCTCGTTTTCGCTTGAATCATCTGGGAAATTTACCAATTCGTATTGTAAGATGTTGAATACTTGCGTCCAGGATTTGACGTGTCTATGATTTTGGGTGAGGTGTTGGAGAGAACATCTGTATTCTGGTTCGAACTTTCACCAGTCGCTTTAGGTGATTTTCGTGGAGCCATGGTATCAATCCTTTGAAATATGTTATCTGCCACAGGAAATGCGTAAAATCTTTCAGCTGGAAAAACTTACTGCTCAGTAAAACACATAATGAAATTCAAATTCACATCCCTTTTACTTTAATTGCATCGATCAACCAATACCTTTACTGATAGAGTATTTACTTTCTTTAATGAATAAGATTCAATCGGTGGCTCAAAATTTTATTTGGAATGATTTCCGTAAAGGCATTATTAATGGTATTTATTTTTGGTGGTTCATGCTTGGGAAAATCACATACAAAATTTGAATCTATCTGAGTCATCATTAAGCGATGGATTAATTAAGAGATAATCTTTGTTAAAGCATCAGTTAATGATATTTATCATTAAGTAAATATCGACATTTCGTCTCTCAGAAGATCTTATAACAACTTGAGCTATAACTTACGAAATGCGAAATCGCGATGTGATTAATTAAGTTTAATTGCATTTAACCCTTTTAATTAATCATGATTAACCTCAAAGATTTCGGGGTTTCAGGTTTCGGGATATTGATAATCGCTATATGTTAGGATCCCCGAAATGCGAAATCATGGATGAGATTTATTAATCGTTAATTGTTCTTAACCCTAAATTTACCCGGTTTAACACTTAAGACAATTTCGTGATTTTGGATGTCGGGACTTTGGAAATACTACATGTTGAACTTTCAGTATCGCGAAACCCTGAAACCCAACATTTCAAAGGTAGCCTTTAGTGTTTTGACCTTTTAACGAGTGGGTGGCTCCATAACTTTTAAGGATTCCAGATCGTTGGATTCAACGAAAGACTTCATCAATGGTGATATTCAAGTGCGCGCTTGTCCTTATTTAAACAAGAATGAAACTTATCTAAGTCTAAAGTTTAGAAAAATATATATGTTCCAAAAAAACCACATATATTAGAGAAATCTAAATGATCATTCCATTGAATTCAATAAATATTTTGATAGACACACATTTGAAATATCATGCTTAAAATTAAAGTCTTGAGAAATCAATAATGTTATGTTTCGAACTAGTTCTCTGGAAACCTAAAAAACAATAGATGTCTTAATAAAATAAGAAGTA
>SNQJ01S0008569.1:229186-239210 GCA_010110895.2 Picea sitchensis | reverse complement strand
AACCCCGGACTGGTTCCACTCTTCTAGTTGACGGATGGACTGTTTCGCCCGTCAACACTGCTCTTTAAACTTCAGAAGTGGGCAACTAGCAGGTGCTAGGTTAAGAGGAGAGGACACATGCCACAGTGTGGTTGTGGCATTTTCTTTGAAATGAAAAATCCCATACATTTTAAAGACTTTGGTGGGGTTTGTAGTAGATTGGACAGGGATATGGTGGTTGTACAAGATACAAATCACCGATGACGATGAAGATTGGGAAGATGGAGCACTTCCAGTGCCACCAAAGCCACCACTAGATGCCATCTTGTGGATGATAGATGAGGGAAAGAAAGACGAGATGGATGAATCAGATAAATTTCTCCTTAGAGTACTTTGTTGGGAAGATAACACAATGTTTCTTCTTCCTATTTCAGCAATAGGATTGATTTCGGGTGACAAACCTCTTCTTCTTCTATAAGTACAAGAGTCTAAGGACATGAAAGAAAGGCCAAAGCTCAAAGAAACAAAGGTTTACTACTGATTTATAGGTTGTCTACGTCTAGCCTCCAATTTTTGCGTGAGCACTAATATCTCGTTCAATTACTGCCCAAGAATGGTTAACTTCGGCATGGGTATTGGCAGTGTCTAGAATGGTGTTAAACATGTTCAAAGCAATGTTAGTCTGGTATTGATGATCGGGCTCGATATTGGGTTGCCTTGCAATACGAACAGTCATTAATAGAAAAATAGTCAAAGAATCAATTTCAGAAAAGAAAGATGTATCGATTAAAATCAAGTATAAAATTTTAACCAGAGAGATATCGAAGATCTCCCCAACATGGTCACCAAATAAATGTTGAGGAAAAGATATGAAATGATCTTACTCAAGCATTTTCAGACTTTACTTGGCTAAATCAAAGTAGATGGGAATATAACCCTATGTTTATAGCCAACAAAAATAACATCCTAACTCACAAGTATTAATTACGAGTTCTTAGGCTAGTCTTTTATCAACAAAAAGCTTGCTGGAAATTCACTTTTTATGTAATTTTCTGAATATAACAGTTGTTGAAATAAATGTAAGAATAGAAGTAAAGACACCAAGATGATAATCAAGATAGATGAGACATAAAGAAATCCTTTATTTCATTCCAATTCACCAAAGAGTCATTTTCTTTACAAAATCTCATACAAAAATCTTGGACCAAAGTCAAACTTAGACATCCCCGATGGAACATAGAAAAGGACCTCTAACAGAAAACCAAAACTGAACTCTAAAAGTTGGATCAGCTTGCCACAGATTGCTTCCCACTCGACTCTGCACAATAGCCTTTATCAATCATGAAAACTAATTCACAAATAGACAAGTCTACAAAGACTATCAAAGATAGATCAACACTTCTGAAAAACAAGTGTCTGAATGATTTGATTCAGCCCTGAATATTGTTGTCTACAATAAGAACCTACTATCATAAATGAGAATTAGGCTTGTGATGAATATATGAACGAATGAAACCTAAACTATCTCAACATAAACTCAAAGAGCAAACCTTAGCATGCTTATGCTTCTATCCTCCTCTTGTTCCTCCCTTTCCTTTTGCTTTTAACAAAATAGAATTGATTGAAGTAGTTGAACCAACTCATTAGTTAAGTTAATTAAAAGACTCAACTAACTTTAGTTAGGGGGAAGAGTAATAATTATAATAAGGGTCATAAATAAATAATAACTAGTAGGTAGGACCCCTTGTGGCTCCCTTTAGTTCACAACAATCATAACAATCATAACATAACCATTATTTAAGAAAAATACACCTCCTTGTGTCTCCCATCACCATATTCGCTTTTTGAAATTTTAGCTCATGAAATTTGAAATTGTTTCAAAAATAATACTCATATATCCAAAATAAAACATATTTTCCAAAGATCCCTGAAGTCAACTGTCATGAAACAACAGATAAAATAAAAACTCAAAAGCCATATTTCCCAGTCTACGATGCAACCCTTCCTTGGTTGTTGTTGTCACCTCTTGATTTTCCTGAATTTTCCTTTGGTTGTGCAGAGCCTTGATGCCTAATCTCATTGATCACATGGGAACAATCGTCCCTCAAATGCATCCGGGAAGACATGGATTTGTCAGAGCCATTGGAGGGTGAGGAAGGTGCAGCAGTGGTTTTTCCTTTGTCAAGGGCATGGTGGGCCTCAATTTTCAATATCTTGCTAGCATGGGAGGATTGCACTGGCAAGTGGTCTGGGGCATCTTGGGAAATTGGGTTAATAGGTGGAGGAGCAAGCAAGGACAAGTTGGGCCAGCCACGATGTTGGGATACTGTCGGGTGGACAATCTCCAGCCATCCATTATTTTCAGGGACCTCGGGTTGTAACGAGACATGAGGAGATACAGGGATACCGGGGGCTTGCGAGGCTTGGAAGGGAGGAATTTCAAGCCTAGGTTGGACTATTCCCTTCCCAATCCAATTGAATAATCCGGCATGAAACAATTGGCCAAGCTCTTGTGAATCAGCATCAAAAAATTTGGAGAACCTAGGCCTTCTTGGGCCTCTGTTCCAATTACCTCTACCTCTGTTTCCTCGGCCATGGCTACCTCGACTGAAAAAAATCATCCTGCATGCATGATCGATTAGAAAATAGTCTTTTAAATAACCATACATGAGAACTCTTAAAAATATGAAATAGATTTGGCTCAGCAATGTATCAGACTCGTGCAATCCAATCCATACAAATTGTTTTATTGTTTATCAATGAGCAAGGGGTGAAAAGGGTTATGGGAGATGCGAGGGGTTTGTATTGAGCGAAACATTATATAATGAGGGGAAAAGAACATGGTTACTGCTCAATGACAAGAACAATCAACTGTAAAGCAATCCAATAAAACCTCACTGCAATCCACACAAGACATTGCCACTTTCAACTACTTTAACACAGAAATTCTCTTGATTGTAATCAATCTCATAACAGAGAGTGAAAAAATGAATATGGGAGGTGACAGGGTTTTTAATTAGCATAAAGTGAAATAATGGAAGGGAAGAAGAACGATTATTGTTCATGAAATTAATTAAGTGATCCATAATACATTCTATGAAAGGAGATGCATCAACCATAAATCATTTGACCAAATAATAATTTATGTACATTTAACTAGTTCATTGTTCATAATCAAATATCCAACACAGTGCCATCATAAGACAGTACGCATCCCACACAATCTATAAAAGGGATTGTGTTCCCTTATTTGCATCTTACAACAATTTCCAAATAGTATCCATTCCACTCTGTTAACCACCAAAATCAACCACTACCCATGCATTTATTCAATCCACAATAATACTCAAAAGTCATGTTTTCAATTAACAATGAAGTCACTATTACTGCAATCGGGCCCATTATTTAAATGCAATGATATTCATTAAACATATGTAGGCACTAACCAAAATAATCAAGACCAAATTGCAACACCGGAATTGACAATTAAACATACAACCCAGAGTCACCATTTAGACACAAGCCATGCACGGGGTAATTCGATCATGCAAGTGTAACTCCATCATTGTGCAAGCCCAATATAATGTGATTGTAAAAACATGGGCCACCCATCCAACACGACTGTCATCAACAACATGTCTGCTTTAACAAGTGATCGACTGCAACAAATAAACATGTTTAAAACTTTGTTGGTATCCCTGAGTGTGAAAACCAATCTATCCATACTACACATTGTGCGCAGGCACCAAAATACCACGATGAAATATTTCCACTTAACAAAAAAAACACACAGTCACGACAACAACTCAACCCATCGTGTTGAGCTATCGATTTAATATAATATTGCTTCGATTTAGTCACACCGTGATCGACTATGTTGTTCAAAATCAGGTTTATACAATCAAACAAGCATAAGGATGTAGTGGATATATTCTCTACAGTCATTCAGCCCCAAAGAAAACCATAGTTCCCATGCCCATTATTTCATTTTGAAAAAACACCATACACACAACGCAACATGCGTGAGCAACATCAAGAATTTGTAACGAATGCCAGCTATCATCCAAATAATCATTAGTGCAAATACTAGTGACTGTGTATCAACCTAAAATTTGCCATTGTTGTAAAAAATCAATCAGCCTAACAAGTTGTGGCAATTATGCATGCCCACGCATCAAATCAAATTGGGGCAGAGGCCTTCTCCATTAACAATACTGAGTTATTAACAATTGGAAATGTGGGGTTTATCATTATTATCACAGAGGTAGTAACTAAATTGCAAACCAACATGACTGCCATACGACCAACTGGGCAAGTCTGTATTCAAATTAATCGACCATAAATTCAATCCACAATAACCCGTAGCAACCTGACAGGTACGGCAGTCTCCTCTATAAAACTCCATACTGGAGGGTTAAGGGTCTACTATGTAGCCAACACCAAGGGAACGGAGCCAACTCCTCGTAATGGTGGAACCTTCGAGGCCAAGGGTTTGCACACAGAGAGAGCCATGATTCATTCGTGGATAGGTAACAATCCATGGCAGGGGGGCATGACAAAAAGGTGAAGCTCCCATTCGGCCTGGAAATTTTATTTAATGCATGCAGGGTATAACCCTTGTGTTCTTCATTTAAACTACCATAGTACTGAGGTGAAGACAGGGCCAAGTTAAGAACATAACACTCACTTTGTGGCCCTTAGTGGTGGAAACAACCAAGGCACAAGTGAATGAAACACAGTACAGCAAAAGACCTCCAACCATTAAACCCATAAAATCCAAAGATTGGATTTAGTGACAAACGCGTGAAGATAGTTATCCACCCAAGACCAAACAAAAACCCTCTGACTAAACCAGCAAGGATAACATAGAGTTACCACCCAAGATGACCAATAACTTCTACAAATTCAATATCATGGCAGGAAGAACCATTCATTCAAGAACACAAATTTACCAGTTGCAATACTTAGGAAAACAAAAACCAATACACCTGAGCCAGTAATCATTTCATAACCAGAGAAGAGTCATGAATGGCCAAAAAGAGAACATACATGTAATCGAATTCCTTAAAATGCAAGTTGGTCGAGCAGTTCCTCTCTGCTAAGAATTCGGAGCATAACCACAGCATCAAGATGGAACAATATCCCGACTAGGGTGGTGGCTAATGAGAGGGGTAAAGATGACATGCAGTAAATGCATGTCGCCTCCACCCACAATTCATTTACTCATCAGTACATGCCAACCAGCTCTTAATTAACACCATTAATTTAACTTTGCGTTGGAATCTACACATATTACTTGCCAAATGCGCTCTCCACATCATATATCCAATTCCTTATTATATAACTCAAACAAAATCGCATAACCATTAATGCCCATTACCTTGTCAAATGAGCCACCAACATTCAATCTATCCAAATATACCATACGTATATCGACCACATAAGTCAATTAATCATTGCATAACCATTAGCACTATCACCTTGCCAAATGCGCCACCAACATTTCATACCATATGCATATTAAACATATAATTCAATCACAATTGCATAACCATTTACTTGTTAGCTAGGATTTAACAATAATTGTTAAGTCTTTCATGCATGTAGTATAGTGAATAGGATAGCTTTAAATTCTTCCCCTTTGCAATTGTTTCTCATTTCTTTGCAATTGTTCGCATGTAGTATAGTAAAATTKTGGAATTAGATCCCTTCTCTTTGCATTTGTTATAGTATTTTTGTCTTTCTCAAAACTGTCCTTCATGTAATTTCACTAACATGTTTGTTGTGCAAGTGTGATAAGAACATATAGCAATGATATTAATGAATAGCATAGGTTGTAGTAACATCAGGAATCAACACTTCATAAGCTCAAATCATAACCAATAACAACAGTATCTCATCAACCATGTAAGTCATGTCTCACATCATCACAACATCAAAAATGAACAGATCTGATCTTCAATAGTTCAAGGGGGTCCTACCTACTAGTATTATTTAGTTTTTTTATAATAATAGGATTTAGAAACACTTTGCGGGAAAAAATTCATGGACAATTTTAATCATCAACAGGGTGGATATTTCACCACCAAAACTAAACTGAAATGGAACGCATTTTCAAACCCCTAATGAAAACTTGGCTCAAGGAGCACATCAACAAGAGATCATAAAACATAATCCAAAAGAGAAGGGTTACCCATATATTTATCCTCCCTTTGGACTTTCTAGATCTTTCCCCTTTTTGACCAAATCAAACCCTTACTTTATTTTCCCTCTAATTCCAATTAAATATAATTATTTATTTTATTTAATGTCACTTTTAGGATTTGTTATTCTTTTAACCCAGTGACACCAAATAAACCTCCTTGACTCCATTTTTTTCTTATTGAATATATCCTATGGGATTCGTATATTCTATTGAGTCATCCTCCATTAATTGGAAGGGGACATTACAGTCCTCCCTTCCCAAGATTGCTTGTCCTCGAGAAACTCTAGATCATGGTTTTGTAATATTTGTTCTCCTTCCCAGGTAGCATCTTCTGAGTGCAATCCTTTCCATAAAACCAAGTACTCTCTGATGAACCTTCTGCTCAGCTTTCGTTCCTTGAAATCAACAATTCTCTTGGGAGCTAGAACTAACTACCCTTCCTCACCTAGTGGAGGAATATTTGTCGAAGCAATGACCTATTGTCCCAGTGCCTTTTTGATGTGGGATACATGGAAGGTGTTGTGGATCTTTCTACCCTCTGGTAGCTCCAACTCATATGCTACTTCCCCAAATCTATTGATCACTTTCTAGGGTCAACAAAATTGAGGCTTCATCTTCTTTACACCACTTTTCTTTAGCGATGACTATCTATAAGGATGTAATCTAAGAAATACTAGATTTCCAACCTCAAAGCTATGTTCTACCTTGTTCCTATATGTGTACATATTCTGTTGATTTTGAGTGGCCTGCAGATTCTCCTTCAAGACTCTCAATATATCATGACTTTCTTACAACCATTCTTTGGCCTTGGGTGCCTTGCACTATCCAAATTTCAAATCCATAAAATATGGAGCGTCATAGCCATACAATTCCCCGAATGGGCTCATCATGATGGAAATGTATGAGTGGTATTTTAGCAATGCTCCCTGATGTGCAACCAGTTTATCCATGTCTTTTGTTTCCCTGACACACAGTTCCTCATGTGCCCATTGATCCATTTGTTTACTATCTTAGTATGCATGTCTGTCTAGGGGTGATAACTAGTACTAGGTGTCAACTCTATCCTACATATCATGAACAGCTCCTGCCAAAACAAAGAGAAACCTAATATCTCGGTGATCCAAAAAGGATCCAGAGGAGGTTAAGAATAACTCAGAACGCACAGAAAAAAATCAGAATGCTCAAAATGGCTTCAGCAGACAGCAAAAGGGACAAAATTCAAAGTTCCCAAAACTCAGTGAAAATGGAATTATCGCAAAGATCATGTCTCAATATTTCTAATGGCGCAAACGGATCGTCAAATGGTGTTACAGATCAAAAGTTATAAGCGGACAAAGTTCATTCAAACTTGGTCAAAAGTCAAAAAGTCAAAGTGACACGTCGAACCACTGCAAGGGTGACACGTGGTACATATGTACAGTTTATTTGGCATGGGATGAGGTGGCAAGGATGGCAGACACGTGGAAAATTTAGGTGATGACACATGTCAGTTTCATGGGCAAATCAGATTATGACAAGTGGTAGTTTTGTGGACAAGTACTTATATGGTGTTATGTGGCCCAGTCATGGGTTTCCACGTGGCACCCCTCCAATGATTGGCATGACCAAAATTTTATTGACTCCACCGAATTCGAACTCATGACCTCTCACTAATCCAAAGGCCCCACAAATCTGTGCTACCACTACAGCACACCATGTTGCTTGTTATTAATTTGTGTCAAATATTATTTAAGTGTAAGTTTTAACTAAGGCGCCAAAGGAAAGGGGATATCCCTTCGGCCCAGCCCCTGATTACATGTATTTTTCCATATGACCCTAGTTTATGCCCGATTAGGGACTTAACCCAATTGCCACCAAATATAGTATATTCCTCTTTTTTTAGCCATTCTGCCAGTTTGTAACCGCTCGCTATATTTAGTGGAGCGCACCCACATTTGTTGTAACCATTTTCCAAAAAGGGGAGTCCATGGGATTCAATCCTGGGACCTCTGCCTAACCGCTCCCTAAACTTAGCCACTCTAACCACTCCGCCAACCACTGCAGTTATTACATAACTGCCCAAAAAATTGTATAAAAAGAGGCTTAGACAGTGCATTCAGGACACACAAGAGCACGAAGGAGGTAGACCAAGCGCATATATACAGTACAAACTTGTACGGACTGGTACCAAATTGGCACGCAGATCGAGATTTTTAGCATTTATTGCAGGAGCAGTGGCACAAAAATGGAGGCAGGGGTGTCTTGGGGCCCTGAAAGTGTCTGACTTGGATTGAGGCATGGAGACAGTCATTTTTAGGTAAAACGATGCCACAAATGCAGTGGTGGTGTTAGTTTTATGATTTGAGCAAAGCTTGTGTATATTAACTCCAAAATGTTGTATACTTATGTATTTTGCTCAATTCTTTTGTGGACTTAATAAAAAGACCTACCCATTTGAGAATAGGACCCAGAGACGTAGTCCACCAGGGACGAACCCCATTATCAAGTTATTTGTGTTCATATTGCATGATTATGTCTCTTTCCTTTTGAGATTTTCCTTCTTTATGGTGTACTTTATTTTATGCTCATTTAATACAGTTCTTTAATAAGTCACCTGACGAAAATATCCTGGATCATTTTGGTATCAAAGCAGTCGTTTTTTACTTGAATTGTTGAGTATGAATTATTACTAGGGCCAAGCATAAGAAGGGTGAAGGAACTCTTCAGAATTTCAATCCCAAAGTTGGTCGTTCATCTCGAAGGAAGAATATGGAAAAAGAGGACAAGCGTGATGAACAGGAGAAAAAATTCACATGGTCTTTTATCGCATGTCAGAAATGGTCGAATGAATGTATGGAGATTACGAGAAGAGGATGAAGAATAAAGGAAATAAAAAGGAAGCACCACCAGATGATGATGCATCAGTAAATCAAGGGGTTGGAGGAGAACCTATTAAGCCTCCATCTTCGCCTTAAAGTTCTAGTTCTTCTTCCTCTGAGAATTCTCATCACTCTCATCATTCTAACCATAAAGCCTCTTTTAAGAAACCATTATTAAAGCTTGATGTAAAGTTTGTTTTACCTATGTTTAATGGATATGTTTGTTATCACTGAAATTTCGTTCGCAAATGGTTGCAGAAATCCAACATCGTCAAACAATTATGAGGTCACCCATGGACCAAAATTACCACAAAATCATTTCCAAAAGGTCCAAAACTATACAACCAATGATAAAATTAAGGTGCGCTATGACTACACAGGGCACGCGCGCACATGCGCGATCCAGAAACACATTAAAAGCACACAATGCGCAACTATGGTTGCTAAAAGCCACGCACATCTGAGAATGACAGATTTATGAGATTGGTCAGCCTCCCACCCACTTCTGGTTCAGCTTCCAAGTTGATTTGACACCCAAATCTTGGTTGAATCCCACTGGGTGGCTAGTCAAAGACCTAAAAATTCCCTAAATAGAGTCTTTTCACACTACAAGCTGGTTGCACAATACCTCAAAGAGGTGTTATAAAACAAGGCCATGGGTGCACTTCATTTTCAAGGAATTCATTAGCAAACTTATGCTACTGCTATTCTCTTGAGGAATCCTCTATTCTCATCAAGAGTATACTAGAACCATTACATTGGGCAATCCATCTCACCTCTTGAGTGGATTAGCTTCGGATTCTTTCACCATTTCATTCAAAGTTGTAAGAAGAGCTTATTTGTGGGGGTCCAAGAGCCCTCCCTTGGAGGAAGAAGGGACCCAAAGTCCTCTTTCTTCTTGGTGTTTTCTTTCACTAATATAATCCTTGCCATTGGTGACATGAGTCATATTGTTTTTTTGTTCTTATGTCCTTATGCTCAA
>SNQJ01S0008569.1:200933-215039 GCA_010110895.2 Picea sitchensis | reverse complement strand
TACTTATAGTGATTCACTTTTATACTTGAAGTGAAATGCACTTTACAATTTTTAGCATGAATTTTTTCAAAAAAAGTAACAAAAGAGAGACTTGAACTCAAGACCTCTTACTTAATAAGGCAAGTTTTAACCAAATGGTCTAGCAAAACATATTGTAATGTTTAGAAGGAGGATTGGGGGTGTTGTTTTTGTTGTTGTTATGGAAGATGACCTTGGAGAGCATGCTCAAAAAAAGATCTTTTCACACAAGAAAAAAAAAATTCTTCTCGATGACAACAAGGGTTAGATCTCGGTTAGCTTACCCGGAAGATGCACCTTTTCCTATATGTTTCTGATTTTCTGAGATCGCACAGGGCACGGGGAAAAGAGAATAAATAGATATAAAAGAGTAGCAACCCGGAAATAAAAAATACAAACCGAAATATAATCAAAATAAAATTTTGCAGAAATTTAAAAAATGTGTATTCAGGCTTTATACCTCCGGATATGACTGTAATGGTTGTATCTTTGGCAAACGGAAACCTTTTCGAGTGAAAAGAAAAGTGTTCCTGAATGAAACAAGTTCTCTGGATGCAATGGAATAGTCCTCTTAGCCCAAAAATGTACGTAAAATCTAGAATATGGAGATGAGGAAACTCGGCTTCGCGATCTCGATCTACAATAGGAGCAGGTCTTCAAACAGGCTCTGATACCATGTTCGACAACACATGTATTCCAACGGAGGACGAACACCTTTAGTAACCACTCACATAACCAAATAAAATATCAACACACTGATGTTTTCACATGGTAAAACCCCTACGGGGAAACATCCACGGCCCCAGCCAATGCGACCACTTGGAGCAGTTTATTAATGCAAAGAAAAAGATTACAAAAATATTTTACAAGAGAGTTTCTCACAATCGATCATCGGAAAATGACCCTCCATGCTCTTTAAATAGAGCTCATGGACCAATCAGGTGTTAAGCCATGGATCAATGGTCATTAAGCTCGAGGAGAGTATGAACCGTCGGATCACTCTATGTCGAAAACATATCGTGACCGTCAGATTTCCTAACTACAAATGCATACTAATGTATACTAAAGAAACACACTAAGAAACACACTTTTACCTAATGACATATTAGACCAAGTAGATCTTAACTAACTCCTAAGTGTCTAAATATCCTAACATTGGGTACTTACCAAAGATTCCTTTGGACTTGATGTATGGGAAGTATGTCTATGTGAATGAAGAACGAACAGAGGACAGAGCCTACAAGTTCATTCATAGGATCCAACAGATACACCAAGCAGTCAAGGAACAGTTGGAGAAGAGTCAAGCACAATATAAATCTCGGCATGACAAGCACAAGGTTGATCATCAGTTCCAGGTTGGAGACCGGATATGGCTTCGTATCAGAAAGGAATGATTGAAGGGTGAAGGCAAGAAACTCAATCCCATCCGATATGGACCCTTCATTATTTTGGAGAAAAGTGGCACTAATGATTTTTGTTTAGATCTTCCACCTTATATGCAGATTTATTCAGTTGTGAAAGTAGAGAACTTGAAACTTTTTTAGCCTCCCATGATCATGGATCAGGATGAGGAAGTTCCAATACCTTCAGTTGATGAGTTTGCACCTGAGTACTTGGATGAGTTACAGGAAGATATCATCATGGACAGAAGGATGAGGACTTTGTGCAGGGGTGATGTTGATTATCTTCGAGTAGGCTTAAAGGGCACACATCCAAGCAAGGCAAAGTGGATTGAGAAAGATAAGGTGAGGGAACTCTTCCCTCACTTACCAGTTGATTAATGAAATATTTTGGTGGTCCAAAAAGCTCTCGGTGGGAAGGCGTGATCCAAAAAGGATCTAGATGAGGTTAAGAATAACTCAGAACGCATAGAAGTAAATCAGAATGCTCAGAATGGCTTCAGCAGATAGCAAAAGGGAAAAAAATCAAAGTTCCCAAAACTTAGTAAAACCTACATGATCGCGAAGAGCACGTCACAATATTTCTAATGGTGCAAACAGCTCGTCAAACAAAGTTATAGATCAAAAGTTATAAGCGGCCAAAGTTCAGTAAAACTTGGTCAAAAGTCAAAAAGTCAAAGTGACACATGGAACCACTACAAGGGTGACATGTGGCACATATGTACAGTTTATTTCGCATGGGATGACGTGGAAAGGATGACAGACACGTGGGAAAGTTAGGTGATGACACGTGTTAGTTTCATGGGCAAATCAAATTGTGACAAGTGGTAGTTTTGTGGGCAAGTTATATGGTGCCATATGGCCTAGTCATGGGCTGCCATGTGGCACCCATCCAATGGTTGGCATGACCAAAATTTTATTGACTCCACCAAATTCAAACTCATGACCTCTCACTAGCCCAAAGGCCCCACAAATCCACGCTACCACTAAACCACACCATGTTGCTTGTTATTAATATGTGTCAAATATTATTTTAGTGTAAGTTTGAACTAAGGCGCCAAAGGAAAGGGGTTAGGCCTTTGGCCCAGCCCCTGATTACATGTATTGCGCCATATGATCCTAGTCTCCGCCCGATTAGGGGCTTAACCCAATTTCCACCAAATATAGTATATTCCTCTATTTTTAGCCATTCCGCCAGTTTGTAACTGCTCGTTATATTTAGCAAAGCGCGCCCACATTTTTTGTAACCTTTTTCCAAAAAGGGGAGTCCATGGGATTCGATCTCGGGACCTCTGCCTAACCACACCCTAAAATTAGCCACTCTAACCACTCTGCCAACCACTGCACTTATTACATAACTGCCCGAAAAATTGTATAAAAAGTGGCTTAGATAGTGCATTCGGGACACACAAGAGCACGAAGGAGGTAGACCAAGCACATTCGTACAGTACGGAATTGTATAGACTGGTATGGATTTGGCATGTAGTTTGATATTTTCATCATTTATTGTAGGAGTAGTGGCACAGAATCTAGGGCAGGGGTGTCTTTGCGGCCTGAAAGTGTCTGACTCAGATTGAGGCGTGGCGACAATCATTTTTAGGTAAAACAATGCCATAAACGCAGTGGTGGTGTTAATATGAGAAAATATTATGTAGCTTAACTCCAGAATGAGGTATACTTATGTATTTTGCGCAATTCTTTTGTGGAGTTAATAAAAAGACCTACCCATTTGAGAGCAGGACTCGGAGACGTAGTCCACCAGGGACGAACTCCGTTATCAAGTTATTTGTGTTCATATTGCATGATTATGTCTATTTCCTTTTGAAATTTTCCTTATTTATGGTGTACTTTAGTTTATTCTCATTTAATACAGTTATTTAATAAGTCACCTGACGAAAAGATCCCGGATCACCCAGTCATTGACTATGTTTCTCAGGAGACCATGGAGTTTGAACACCTCCCTGAAGAATAGGTCTGCTACATGAGATGTGTTGTACTTTGTAGGAATGGAAAAGAAGTGTGCATATTCAGTCAATATGTACAATACCACGTAGATACATTCCCTTCCTTGCACCTTTGGAAATTTTGTGATGAATTCCATGGAAATGTTATTCCACTTCTGCTCTCGAATTGGAAATGGATGAAGTAGTCCTATAGGATGTGTGAACTCTTACTTGTTTTGTTGGAAATTCATGCACACCCTCACATGATGAAGTACATTCCTCTCGAGACCCTTCCATATGAGAATCTTTCTCTCACCTACCGGTAGGTCTTCAAATACCCCTGGTGCCCTACTAGTGGTGCGTCATGTACTGCCCTCAAAATATTATCCTTGAGTGTGGACTCGGGGACAAGATAGATCATGTATTTTTATTATATGATTTCATCCACTACCCTTTACCAGTCATTTTGAATATCACCCTCCATCATATCACAAGTGAAGGTATTCTTGGATTATTCCACCAAGAGAATGGACTTCCAGTCTATTGAGATCTCTATCATGGAGAAGGGCACAGGTCTCCTGGATAACACATCATCAACTTGTTGGAGTTACTTCACACACACCTAGGATTTATTTTTCCTAAGGTTTTTCCTTGTTTATTAGTCATAATTAGTCATTATCCAGTCTCCTATATTTTAGGAGAGAATAATCCACCTGGAGAATATTCTCTTTCAATTGACACTTCAGTTTGACTAGTTGAGTTGAGTCTAGATGTTGCATTGGTTTTGTCACCATGAAACATTGGGATCATCACAATGATAATGTGCACTTGTCTTGGGATCATCACCATACTGGCACATTTCCCTTGACTCCTTGATCTACTCCTCACTACGCTCTGTTAAGTCAGTTAACTAAAGACTAGTTGACTAGTTAACTCAGTTAGGTGGCAGTTCACTCCTGTAACTGCCTGAGAGACTAGACTAGGTGGAATTTCACTCCTATAACTATTGGTGTGTGTCCAGATCACTCTAGACCACCACCATGGTGCATTGGTTCTCCTCCAGTGCACATTCATTGAGTTATACAGAGTATGTCATGTGTAAATTATTCATTATTCATTACGGTTAATGAGAATTCTTCCATTCTTTCTCTCCTTCTTCTTATTTCTCAATTTCTCTCTGCAAATGTGTGTAGTATTTTCTAGTTATATATATTATGTGCAGGTTCAACACATTTACATGGTATCAGATCCGACAGACTGCTAAGAAAAATCTACACCAAAAATTTTTGTAGGTACAAAAGATTGAAGACAGTGGAAAGATGGATTTCCAAAAAGAATTCATTCTTACACCTTACAACTACTTTGCATGGAAGGAGAAAATAGTCATACATCTCTGAACCAGAGGATTGTACAGGTTAACCTTGAATACAGACACAGAACCGACATCAGCCATAGAAAAATCCAAGTACTTAAATCGATGGATGCAGCATTCGGAACAATTTGCAGTCTTATTTCTCCTGGTCTCCTTTTTCACATATCTTCCTGTAAGACTCCCAATGAAGCCTGGACCACCTTGGAAGGTCTCTTTGTAAAATAGTATGAGATGAGGGGACACATGTTGGAGGTGGAATTTCTCACATTGGATTCAAAAAGCTTCGACAATATCCAAGATTTCTTTACAAAAATCAAGGATTTATTGTCTCAACTCAAAGCTTGCGGGGTTGATAAATCTAAGGAGGAGAAACAAATGGTTCTCACCATTCTCTCCAAACTTGGTCATGAATTCTTTGTGTTTCTGTCCCTGGAAGATTCCTTCTCTTAAGGACTTTATAAAATCCCTGACACAAGACCAAACCAAGCTCATCAACATGGGCAAAATAAAAGGCCCAAAGGCGCATGTACTCACTGTGCAAGATGGCAGCCATAAATATCAGAAATATAAATATAAATACAAAAGGAAATCTCATGCACATCAAAAGAAGGAAGGGTACACAAAACCCTTCACTGATGCCTCTGGATCCAAAGGGTAAAAGGGAATAAAAGGGGAGAAATGCACGTACTTTCACAAAGGATTCCATCCTTTGTGAAAAAAAACAAATAGATCTAATGACTCAAATACTTAAGCAAAGCAACCTTGGAGATCACATCCCCGAGGGTGCCAAGAAGAAGAAGCTAGAAGATCAGAATCCTAAGAAAGGAAATTCTAGTCATGCCTTGATTTCCATAAACTCCTCTCTCGATGCTTGGATCGTAGACTCAGAAGTATCACATCACATGGTTTCCTCAAAAGTAGTATATTATTCATTGGATGCATGCAAAGGTCCTCCTATTCTGATGGGGGACAACTCTTCAGTCGAAGTCACCAGCAAAGGAAGGATTGAACTCACCAACGGAAGCTTCGATAATGTGTTGCACATTCCCAAAATTTCCGTCAACCTTCTCTCCGTGTATCAGATGATGAATTCCGGCACCGGAAATAAATTTATATTCACACCAAATGTCGTGGACATCTATGACATGAAAACCAACTCCAAGGTTGCAACTGGTTAGGTAAATCATTAGTCTAGACTGTATACTTTTTATGAATTCATTGAACCTTGTTTTTCTTTGTTGCTTACTCATACTAATGAAAGTAGTAGGATATGGCATGAAAGGTTTGGACATTTAAGTTTTATATACATGCAACAACTTAGCAAGAAAATATTGGTTGATGTTCTACCAGACATCCATTTCTCCAAGGGAGTACATGAGAGATGTGTTCTCGAAAAACACCCTAAGGATAAATTCGACAAAGAAAAGTCTCAGAGAGATTTTGTGCCTTTATATCTGATCCACAGTGACCTTATGGATCATTTTCCACATCCATCTATCAGCAAAGTGAGGTTTGTTCTCATTTTTATTGATGATTTCTCACATTTTGCATGGATTTACTTTCTCAGGAAAATATCTGAGGTCTTTCAACACCTCAAATATTTCAAAGCCCTGGTTGAGACACAGGCTGGAAAGAAGATCAAATTCCTCTGAACTGATAATGGGGCAGAGTATGTAAATTATGAGATTCATAATATTTTCCATGAGGCAAGAATTCAGTTGTAGCACACAGTTCCCTATACTCCGCAGAAAAACAAATTTGTTGAGTGGAAAAACAGATCTCTAAAGGAGATGGCATCTTACATGCTACATGAAAAGTCACTACCATAGAGACTATAGGGCGAAGAACTCAATTGTGAAACATACATACAAAAAATATATCCCCGTATATATGTCAAGGATAAGACCCCCCTACAAGGCTTGGAGCGGCCTCAAACCAGAAGTGACCCACTTTCACATTTTCGGTTCACGTGCATGGGCCTGGATTCCCTTTGAAAAGAGGAAGGCACTTGATCCACAGAGCACTGAGTGTATTTTTGTTGGATATCCCGACAGTGTGAAGGGATATAGGGTTATTGATCTTTCCTTGGACCGGCTCATCATTGAGCGTAGTGTTCAATTTGAGGAAAGTGTCTTCCATGTACCTCAACAGTCGCATGAAGACACATTCATTCTTCCACCTCTCTAATATGATGAGCATGAACATGTTGACTCTTATTCAGATGAGAGTTCTGATTCAGAGGACTCGGATGATTCAGATTCACAGTCAGTATAGTCATATGCATATTCAGAGCATCCAGATGCAGTTGCATATCCAGAGCAGAGGCCCAAGTGGGCACATGATACTCTTCAGGATGTAGGGGGTCTTGTTGGTGATCCAGCCAATACTAGGAGGACTCGATCTGATTTCGAAGAGCCTCCTGTTGCACTCACTACCACTGAACCATTTCCCTCCAAGCATATTTTCTTGGTTTAGTCTTCATACCCACAGTCTTATGGCGAGGCTGCTAGAAATCCCTTTTGGGAATCCTCCATGCAGGAGGAGTACAACTCCCTCCTCGAGAACCAGACTTGGGATCCGATTCCCCTTCCTTCTGAAAGGAAACTTGTCAGATGCAGATGGGTCTATAGGACCAAGAGCACAGCGGATGGATATATTAGCAGATAAAAAGCCAGGCTTGCTTCCAAAGGATTTCAGCAAGTGCATGGTTTTGACTATGATGAGGCCTTCGCTTCAGTAGCGAAGATGGATTCCATACGATAGGAAATTTCCATTACGGAAGCCAAGGGATAGGAAGTCCATCAGATGGATGTGAAGAATGCATTTCTTCGCGGTGATCTCTCTGAGGAGATCTATATGGAGAAACCCCAGGGATTTATGAAGTACTCATCTTTGGTCTGTCGAATGAAGAAGTCCCTTTATGGCCTCAAGCAGGCTCTAAGGGCATGGTATGCCAAGATGGACTCCTACCTTTTGTCACAGAACTTTGTACGTTGTAAATCAGACCCGAATGTCTACATGATCAGGACGGTTGATTCACTTCTACTCTTAGTTTTGTATGTTGATGATTTGTTCATAACTGGTTTCTCGACTTCAGCGATTGTTGCAGTCAAGAGGATTCTACATGACGGGTTTTTTATGACAAACATGGGTTTGCTACACTTCTTCCTTGGACTCGAGATCAGTCAAGATGCATCAGGAATCAAACTGTCTCAGGCCAAGTATGCACGATATATCCTTGAGATATTTCACATGACAGACTGCAAGTCTGCTCCGACTTCTTTCCTATCAGGAGTCAAACTTGAGGATGGAGGGGAGACTCCATTGGTTGACTGCACACTGTACAGATATCTAGTGGGGAGCTTATTGTATCTCACACACTCCAGACCAGACCTCTCCTATGTAGCTGGTGTGGTTTCCAGGCTCATGCAGGAGCCGCATGAGCTACATTGGAAGGCTTCAAAGCATATCCTTCGATACGTACAGGGCATCATCACCTTTGGGATTCATTATGTAGCAGACTCTACATTAGATATCATTAGGTTTACTGATTCTAACTGGGTTAGCGATAGCACTGATCGTAAGTCCACATCTAGTTACTCACTCATTCTTGGTTCCAGGCCTATCTGTTGGTCGAGCAAGAAGCAAGTTGTCATTGCTCTATCTTCAGCCGAGGCAGAGTACAGAGGGGTAGTTAACATAACCATTCAGGCTATGTGGCTACAACATTTTCTCACTGAGTTGGGCATTCAATTTCATCGGTCGATCGTCATCTAGTGTGACAACCCAGAGCACTCTGAATTTCTACAGAGATTCAGTTCAAAGGCAGTGGATGAAGCACATCGAGATCCACATGCACTACATTTGGGACTTAGTACATGAGGGGATCATCGATCTACAATTTTTTCCTTCAGCAGAACACAGGACACAGCTGCCTAGAAACTATAGTTCTTCTTTTTACATACATTGTACCTTGAGAGGGGGGGNGGGGTTCCCATGAGGTTTTCCCTCTTTCCTCACTTTATTTCAGTTTATCTTTTGTATTTGGGTACCTAACATGGCCTCGTTGCCGGGACCCATTCTTTATTTTCACAATAGTGATGTTTAGGGGGGTGTTGGAGTTACTTCACACACACCTGGGATTTATTTTTCCTAAGTTTTTTCCTTGTTTATTAGTCATAATTATTCATTATCCAATCTCCTATATTTTAGGAGAGAATATTCCACCTGGAGAATATTCGCTTTCAGTTGAAACTTCAGTTTGACTAGTTGAGTTGAGTCTAGATGTTGCATTGGTTTTGTCACCATGAAACATTAGGATCATCACCATGCTAATGCACACTTTCCTTTGGATCATCACCAGACTAGCACATTACCCTTCATTCCTTGATATAATCCTCACTACACTATGTTCAGTCAGTTAACTGAAGACTAGTTGACTAGTTAACTCAGCTATGTGGAAGTTCACTCTTGTAACTGCCTGAGAGACTAGACTAGGTGGAAGTTCACTCCCATAACTATTGGTGTGTGTCTAAATCACTCTAGACCACCACTATGGCGCATTGGTTCTCCTCCAATGCCCATTCATTGAGTTATACAGAGTATATCATGTGTAAATTATTCATTATTCATTACGGTTAATGAGAATTCTTCCATTCTTTCTCTCCTTCTTTTTCTTTCTCAATTTCTCTCTTCAAATGTGTATAGTGTTTTCTAGATAGATTTATTTTGTGCAGGTTCAACATATTTACACAACTATATTTGTCTACCATTTTTACATACTCAATGTCAAAATCATATCCTTGCACCTTACTCACCCATTTGTGTTGCCTCTAATTCATGTCCTGCTGCTCCAAGAAATGTCTCAAGTTGTTGTGGTCAGTCTTAACCACAAAGCGTCCTCCTACCAAGTATTTTTTGAATTTTTCCAATGCATGCATGATGGAAAACATCTCTTTATCATAGATCGGATAGAGATTCTCAAGACCCCTTAGATTTTTTCTCTCGAAAGCTATCGAGTGTCAGTTCTACATCAATATTACTCTTATCCCTTTGTCAGATTCATCACACTCTAGAACAAAATGTTGTGTAAGATATGGGAGTGTTAATACTAGGAAATTTCTCATCACCCTCTTCATTATTTCGAATGCTACATGTGCATCCTATGACCATCAGAACACCCCCTTCTTGGTGAGTTTTGTCAATGGCACAGCCAATTCTGAAAATCATTTCACAAAGCACTTGTAATAGCTACATATCCCGAAGAATCCTCGTAGATATGTGAGTGTCCTAGGGGTGGGATAGTCTAATATGGTCTTGATATTATATTTATGCACCTTTACTCCCTCAACACCTATCATGTTCCCCAGATAGAGAATCTTTGTTAACCCAAACTCACACTTTGCCTCCTTGGAAAAAAACGACTACTCCTCCATAATGGTGAGAATCTCATTCACATGCTTCAGATGTTCCTCCCATGTTTTCTTGTAGATCAGAAGATCGTCAAAGAAAACTAGTAAGAATTTTCTCAATTGTTTGTTGAAGATATGGTCCATGCAGGACTGAAAGGTATCTAGTGTGTTATTCAACCTGAAGAGCATGACTAGAAACTCATAGTGCCCATAGTGACACCTGAATGTTGTCTTATGAATATCCTCCTCTCTTACTCGAATTTGATGGTATCATGATCAGAGATCAACCTTTGAAAAGTACATCTCCCCATGCATCTCATCAATTAGCTCATCAATCTTGGGTATTGGGTATTGATTTTTTATGGACTGCTTGTTTAGTGCCCTGTAGTATATGCACATCCTCATAGTGCCATATTTCTTCTTCACTAGCACAACTGACGAAGTGAAAGGACTATAGCTAGGCCTGATATGTCCTATCTCTAGCAATTCCTTTATAACCTTCTCTATTCTTTCCTTGAATCTCTTCGGATGCCTGTAGGGGGTGGTGATCACGGGCTTCGACCCCTCTTCTAGCTCAATGACATGCTCAAATTCTCTTTCAGGTGGTCTCCTTGTTGGAAATGGCTCGAACACTCTTTTTTGATTTCCAAGTAATGCTTGGATATCCGCAGAGAAATGTTGGTGATCCCGTGATGGATTTTCCATGATGATCATGGACTTTGTTGCATAGGCCACATCCCCGTGTCTAAAAAGGGCCTCCATGCACTGGTTAGACATGATCATGGAGGAATCTGTCAAGATACCTCTTAGGATCAATCGTTGTCCGTGCTTGTCCTGGAACTCCATCCTCGTGTCCTGATAATTCATACAGATATCTCTCAATGAGTACAGTCATTGAACTCCTAGCACCACATGAGTATCTGTTAGATCCACAACATAAAAGTCATTGGTCAACGTATAGTTTCCCAATGTTACTTCCAATCCCCTGATCCTCTGAGTACACATCATGTTGTACCCATCCGCTACCACCACATTGAATCCCTCAAAATCCTCTGCAAGGATTTGTCTCCTGGTGAAAAGTGCAACATCAATGAAATTGTGGGTGGCTCCACCATCAACCAATGTTGTAACCATCTTCCCCTGCACAATACCTCTAACCCTGAAGGTATAATATTTAGGGACTCTTGAGAGTGTGGAAATGGTCACTCCATTAGGGATATCCTACAATGGCACTTGTTTTGTAGCATGTGATGGCTCCCCATTGTCCTGTATAATACACTCATCATCATTTTCATCTTCATCATTGGAACATACCTAAATATAATGGACTTTACCTTTTTCCATACATCGATGACCTAGTTCCCACGACTCCTTGCAACTGTAGCAAAGCTTATTCCTCCTTAGTTCTCTCTGAGTCTCCTTATCCAGCATATCCTTCCCTGTCCATGGCTTCTGGGGAAACTCCTTCTCCTTACCCCCTTGAGGGGTGAATGGTTTTGTTGGTGCCTTCTCGGAGACTACATCCCTTATGTCCTAGGTTCTCATGATGGCTTCTTGTAATGTGGTTGGTCTAAAGGCCTTCACCCATCCTCTCAAGGGTTCAACAAGGCCCTCTGTGAATAGCATCATCAACTCATTAGGATAATTTTGAGATCTAAAAAGGGCCTCCTAAGAGATATAATAAAATATTATAAGTTAGTCATTTTGTGGGGGAGGTATATTTACAACTCACTTTTTTCACTACAATCCATGTAACTATGGTTGAGTTATATGGAAAAATTGTCTAAAAGTAAAAGTAATAAAAAATAATATATTGATATGACTAAAATAAAATATGTGACTATAAATAAAGTGAGTTTTTCAAAAAAGGTCATTGTACTTAAACAACTAAAATATTTGTCCTTAATAACTTAAAATAAAATATAAATATAAATTCATGACTTCTTAATTATATAATATCTTGTTGATTAAAATCTAAACCACTTAAATCATATAGTAATATTTAATTATCAAACATAATATATATTTAAAATTTTAAATAAATATATATATATATATATAATAATTCATAATACACATTATATATAGCATATACTATAATATTGACAGGGATCAGAGTTGTGGCTAGGGTTTACCCTAGCCACAGCTTGCAACAATTCTTTGTCATAGATTGTTGTAGCTTTGAAGGTCTTGTTTCGAGTTCGTTGGTGATCTCAGGCATGTTGGTTCTTTGTCTGCTAGTTTTTGTGCGTCTTGTTGTTGTTCCCAGTGGTGTTTCGTTTTGGACAAGTGTGATGGTGCGGGGCTCTATGGCTAAGAGAATCCCTAGTTGTTGCCTTCCTTTTTTTTCTCGTGCACTTGACATCGATCCCTTCTGGGATCCTTATCCTCTCATTCCTCCTTGGCGACCACAGTTCATTTTGTGGCTCTCTCCCAGTGGCTCTTTGTTGTATTTGTTCAGTATTGTTGCCAGCAGGGGGGTTTTTTGGGGGAAGCGGTCGGGGAAATACATGGTGTCTCGTGCCCTCTCTCTGTCTCGTTCGTGTCAAGAAAAATGTATGTCACTATGACTTGTTCCTCTCTCTGCGTTTTTGGTTCATTCAGGGTTTGATGTATGCTCAGATCGAGATCCTTATGGATGGTGTCGATGACTCTCTCTTCCTCATATCATATGGGGGGTTTGGCTAGAGATTTGAGGTCCATTCTAATGGCATGCAATGTTAATGCGAAGACACTTTGAGGTCCTTTTTTAGGACGTGCATCTTTTTTGTTTCTCTTTTTATGGTGTTTGTAGGATGGGGTTTGCTTTGGTGCCACTGTTATCTGGTTTTGTTGATGTGAGAGATTCATACCACTTTGACTTGGTCATTGGGATCCTTTTGGAGGGTGTCGGTGACTCTCTCTTCCTCATATCATATGGGGGGTTTGTCCAGATCTTTGAGGTCCTTTCTAAGGACGTGCAGTGTTGATGTGTTGACACTTTGAGGTCCTTTTTGAGGGTCTGTAGCTTTTTGGTTTCTCTTTTTTTGGTGTTTGTACAATGGGGTTTACTTTGGTGTCGCTGCTATCTGGTTCTGTTGATGTGAGAATATTCATATCGCTCTAACCCAGTCCTTCTAGCCTCTAGGGTTTTCTTTGGGATTTCTTTCCCGGCATGTTTTTCATGGCAAGGTTTATTGTACTTCAATGATCGTTTTCCAATTTATTTTGGGTTGTTCTCAGCTCCTTTTAATATTTTATTCTTTGTGACTTATTAGCCAGCTTCAGGGCCCCTTAGAGATTACATTTTCTTATCACTTTACCCATGGTTGAATCATTCTTAAGACACTTACAAAATGCAATTTGATTCTCTTTGGATAAATAAAATTACACTTTTTTTTTCTTGGAAAAAAAATAATATATACTATAATATAATATAAATATATCTATATATATATATATATAATACACGTGAAAACCAACTTATAATATAAAATATATTATAAAATCTAATATATAAAATCTAATGTAAATACTTTAACGTAATATATGATTATAATATATAACATATCATATATATATATATATATATATATATAATACACATGAATCAAACCAATTTATAATACATCCTATCTCATTCTCTTTTTAGAAACAAGCCTCTCCCCCATTGAGAGCATAGCTAGGACTAGATAACTAATGTATAAGAACAAGTTAAACAACATGGAAGACAAGAGGCTACCTAAAATTGCTTAAAAATCAAGTCATAACCACCATCGACTCAAGCGAGGATGGAATAAAGACGCCCAGTCTTGGCTAAACTATTGGGAAATCATGGAAGAAACCATTTTGCAAAAAAATAGATACTATTAAAAAAAACGTCCAATCAAAATTTAAAGAGAAAATGTGGTGTGATAAAGAGTTAGAGGAAAAAAGAAAATTAAGGTATTATAAAGATGTAATCAACCATAATCTAGAAGATC
>SNQJ01S0008569.1:123623-189341 GCA_010110895.2 Picea sitchensis | reverse complement strand
CTTCACGAGTACACCCAGTTTTCCATGTTTCATGCTTAAAGAAGGTTATAGGTGACAATATCCCAGTTCAAACTATATTTCCAGAACTTGACGAGGAAGGAAAAATCATATTGGAGCCTGAAGCCATCACTGACACAAGAATTTTCCAGCTGAAGAATAGATCCATTTCAGAGTATCTCATAAAATGGAGGAAACTATCGGCTGAAGATTCCACTTGGGAAGATGATTCTTTTATACAGAAGCATCCAGCGTTACTCAAGCGTTGCGGACAACACTTATCTCAAGGGGAGGGGAATGCTAAGCCCTAAATAATGGATCATTACCCCTTAATTGGGGCATATTACATTAGTAATACTATTTTATTTATGTCATATTTAGTCCATTAGTTGTAATTATACCTCCTAGTCTCCTATATATACCAAGGAGAAATTTCCATTTGGAATCATCTTGTAATTGTACATTTATGTGGGCATAAGGAGGTTGCCCCCTCAAAGAGGCTTATTATCTGAATTTCTCTCTTTTTCAAGGCGTTGAGTACTTATTCTGAGGTTTTTCTATGCTATATTGATATTTGGTTCTTAACACCCTGCCTTCTTCAATTTCTCCAATTCAATTTTTACCAGGGATTTCAGCTTGGGATTCATCATCCTTATGTTTTGTTTCACTGGATTTGCATCTTCCCTCAAAGGAATGATATGTTGGAATATAGTTTTATAGTAAGCTTTAAAATCATCATAGGTATAAGAGAACACATCAGTATATTCCTTGAATAAGGCAACATATTTGTCAACCTATTCAGTGGTGCAATCAACTCCCAAGTCGACATATTTCAGGGAATTTTCAGTTCCAATATTGAATTTTCTTGGTTTCTTGCACTTTTCGAACTGAAACTTCTTCAAGGATATTTTTAGCATGATCGTATTTCATAAAAAAAGATTCAGCTTATGTACAATCTTTGGGGACAGTAGATGAGTGATTGTCTTCTTCATCATCATCGTTTAACAAACAAAATTCCAGTTGTTCATCATTCTCAAATACTTGCAAGTATTAAATGTTATTGGGCAAGGACGGTCGAAAATATCTTTCTACCTGGAAAGACGTTTTTCATTGGACATCATCTGGGTTTGACAATGAGGCCACCAAGGATAGTGAATTGGCCTTGTGATTCTTGTCTCTTGGAATGAAATAAATGTTGAATGACTAAAAGATTTCATCAACTCCTTAACTCTTTTGAAATACATCTTAAGTCTCTCCTTTTTTATTTTATACCTCTGGGTAACTTGATTGATGACCAAATATAAGTCTCCAGTTACAATGAGATGATTTATTTTCATTTCCTGTGCAAGGATCATCCCCTGAATAAAAGCTTCATAGTTTTCCCCGTTATTTGTGCATGAAAACTCCAGTCTTACAGCATGGGGATGCATAGTGTTACTTGGACTCAAAAGAACAATTCCAACTCCGTTCCCAGATTTTGAACAGGCTCCATCGAATGACATCCTCCAGTAGCCTTCAAACAAACACTCTTGATTCCACAAGCCTTGAACTTTCTCTAGGATTTCATTGTGCTCCACGTCTAGGATAGCATAGTTTCCAATCTCGACATCTATATAATATTCCATCAATTCATTGTCCTTCTTCTTGAAAGAGAAGGGTTTTCTAGGTTGATGGGGTAATTTAATCATCACTCCCTCTTTTCCTGGTAGCATCATACAACTTCCATCATTCATTATATATCCACCAATCATGGATGTCCAGTCTCTTCCCAACACAACTCCATATGTTGCAGGAAGGTCTACCACAATAATATTGAAAATTGTAATGATATGGGGGGATGATGTAATCCAAGAATAAAAATCCTTGATTTCTCCGTACATTAGCACTTTTCTAGAATCAATTGCATATATGCTTTCACCGGTTTCATAATACTTAGTGAAACTCATGCCCAATGCCTCCATGACCGCAAGTGGAATTATATTATTTTTCGCACCAGTGTCAACTAAACAATTATGTAGTGCAACATCATGATTTTCAATGGAAATATAAAAGGGCATAATTTTACCTCTCAGCTTGGTAGTTGACGAACTATGGCTTTGTTTTGGACTAGTAACGACAGCTTCATATCTTTCAGATGGATCATCCAATAACTTCAAAATATTTTGTCTTTGCTAGGGAATATTCACAACTTTCGTAAAGGGAAAAGTTATCATCAATTTACTTAGGTCCTCCGTGACATTATATGTCATTTGAGTGGAGATTTATGCCAGGTGTTTCCTTTTAGTTCCATTTCCATCTGTCACTTTCTCATTTAACACTTTTTCATTTGTTTTTTGTTTTTCCTTATCAGAGTCGCCTTTATTTTTGGGTCTATTTACAAATCCTCTTGTCGGGGCAATGTTTTCCTATGAGTTGGGATCATTTTTTCCCTCTCCAAATATATACATGGACGTCTCGCATCCGTCCATTTGCACAGTTTCAGAGCTTTCATCAGGTGAGTAATAATTTTCTTGCTCAATTAATTGCTCATCATAGAAATCATCTAGAACAACCATGTTTGGAGTAGGTTGTACAGGAACCCTTGGTCTTTGTGTGTTATCTATGTTCTCAAACCTCAATTTTTTTTTCAGGGGGAGGGTTCCTCCCTTTCTTTTGGATTGGCATTCTTGGTTTTGGCATGTAATTATCTCCCCTTCTCAATATAGTTATCTCGTTCTGCATTTGTTTGATGGTTCTATTCATCTGTGCAATTTCAATTCTTTTCTTAGTTTCCTACATCGCCACAGGGTCAACCTTCACATCAGGTATGGTCCCCTTGAAAAATCCTCCTCCCGCCATTTGATTCTGACCTGCTCGAGGCTTGAATTCCTCATTTTTTCTTGAACTGGAAGCTCCTTGGTTATCAATACTTAATCCTCCCAGATTCCTTTGTACTCTTCCTAGTATAATATCAGGGTCGGCACCCGTTTCGATCATAATTTCTTCCATATCAATAGCTTTAGTCATTGCCTCCTACAAAGTATCCATTTGGGACGTTCTGATGGCATATTTTACATTCGGGGGCATTGCATTCTTATAAAAACCAAGAATGACCAGGTCATTTGGTATTTTATCTTATGGAACTATACTCAAGGTCGTATTGAACCTGGGATTAAAATCGTGTATCCTTTTGTTCTTCCTCAACCCAATCTGGGTGAAATTAGTGAGGAGGGTATGGTAAGCAATTCGAGGGGAAAACATAATCAGGAACATAGCTTCGAAGTCGTTAAATGAGTGAATGGATCTATTGGGAAACATTGTATACCATTCATATGCTCTTTCTGATAAGGTTTGCATAAATAACCTTACCTTGACATCATCATATTCAACACGATGAAAATCACAAACATCAAGAAATAAGTGCAGCTGCCTCTTTGCATCGATTTATCTGTTTCCAGAGAATTCATTTAAGGTTCCCTTAGGGACAATATGGAGCTCATGTTGCTCACCTATAACATTAAGAGGGGAATCTCTTACCCTCCTTCTATTTTCAAATCCTAGGATTCCTTGATTTCTTGCAGCATCTCTTCCACCTCCTTGTCTCTCCTCATGATGCTCGTCTCGGGGTTGTTCATCTCTCGTTTCCATGTCTGGAGAGATTCCAGGAATAGGATTTTCACTTCTAAAAATAAAGAGATGCTTTCTTTTACTTCTGGTAATGGGTCCCTTGTATTCTTCCAGCTTCAATTTTGACCTTGTCCTTATGTTGCTCTAGCTAGTCTTTGATTTCTTCGGTCTTGTCGTTCTTCTCTCCTCTTTCTCTGGAGTATTTCTCTTTCTTGTTCTTGGACCAAGGTTTTCCACGACCTTTCTAAATATTCACGGGTCTGGGTGTTATCCACAATTTTGGTCATCATGATGATGTTATGATAATGGAAAATCAAGCTCTTCACTAAGAACACTTTCCTGAGAAAAATTACATTTGTCTACTTCCAGAAATCATACTTTCAAAGGAGGTTCGCAGGCTACCTATATATTTGCCTGCGAGAATGCCTGATTCTCGCAGGCTACATTAAGCTGGAGTGCGAGGGGTTCGCACTGTACCTAACTATCAGGGTGCGAACATCTTCTAAAGGAAGGAAAAAGATAAAATCTCGAACCTTCTAGAAGGATGAGTTGGCTTACGAATGGTTATCTAAGTACTGGTTTTCCTGATATCTTGGGATCATTCCTATCCTAGTAACTAATCTATTCTCTCCTATAAATTGAAGAGAATGCTCATGGAAGGGGTTAACAAGAAGCAAACTAGCAAGAGATTGATTGGAGAATTATTGAAAGCTTAACAAGAAGCAACCAGCAAGAGATTGATTGAGAATTATTGAAAGCTTGTATGAAGGATTGATGCTACACCAGCTAGAGACACCCTCAAGGTCATCAAAAGTGATTGATTTTATTCATGCATGAGCAAGTGTGTGTGTCGAAGAACTAAAGGAGATCTACAACATCAAGGCTCAGTTGTAAGTTTCACTTAATTCAATTAATTCAATACAAGAATATGTCCCTTTCCCATAAAGATGATGTCACTTTTATTACATAACCTCTTGATCATATGTATAGATTAGCTATTGAATATATTGGATTGGCTTTCACTTCATTGGTTTGTAATCAAGCAGGATCTAAAAGGCACAAGAGTGTTGGAGCTTATCTAAGTCAGACCTAAGGAAGCTGCCTATAAGGTATGTCCATGATCCTTTGTCTCTTAGTTCATTCAATAGTTCAGGATCTAGGGAAAGTGTATTATTCTCGTCTCCGCTTTGTTCTAGACTGTGTGATCTAGGGAGATCGGTTTGTGTCCCAAGACTTTCACGGATTAACTCCTAAACAAAATTACCTAATCTGGGAACTTCCTTTTCTTTATGTTTTTTGAGTTTTCTCATGGCCATTTTCCTTTTTCATTATTCTCTTTGTTTTGTCATTCTCTCGAAGTCTCAAAGATATCCCTCGAGTAGACTTCTATAGTTCGTGGCCTCATGCAATTCTACTTGATTTTCAAAAAAACAATTGTTATTCTTTCAGAGTTCTCGATCGCTGCTTAACTCAAGTACTCATGAATGTAACAAGTTTGCACCCTCGTGATATAGGGTCCATATAACATCGCCGACCTTGTTTGGCAGGACTCATGAATCTTAGCTTCTCGTACTATGTACCACTGCTTTCCTGCAAGCAAGATTTTGAAAAATTTTGAAATTGATTTTGATTTCTTCAATTGCTCAGATCTGTTGAATTACATCTTTTTGGCTTATTGGATCATTGATTTATATATCTCTTGATTTAGTTTTCTTGCTTGAACAAATTTAGGGTTTCAAGGTTCTTCTTGCCCTTGGTAGTTTGACTTTCAAGCTTTGACATGGTCATTGACACATTTTCATCCTCTCCTCGGACTTCCTGAGTTGAGTGTGTTTGATTGGTTGAGAACCAGTGATTGTTTGAGAGTTAAGTGCTTGGTGTTTTCTCCTTTGCTTGGTGGTTTGAAAGAACATTTTCGCTTGTAATTTCAGAAGACTCATCGGCTTGGTTTTGTTTTACTTTCATTGAAAGAGTTGATTGGGTTGTTAATGCTTGATTCTTTATGATTTGATTTTCTTTCCTCGTTAGTGAGAGTTCTTGGAAAGTGAACAACAAGTTTTCTTTCAAGATTTTGTTTTTTTGTCTTTCGAAACATTGGGAAATCAAATTTTAGAGTTTATTGAAGTATTTGAAAGAGACATATAGAGATTTTTCATTGATAAATGATTGTTTGCATTGACATCCAAAGGAAATTGTGCATTGTATCATAGTATCGAAGCTGATCTGGGAAAATTTTCTCTCCCATAACTAGGATTCATGAAATGAAAAGATTACATTTCATTATCATCCTGCATTATTTAGTCGAGTCATACAACATGAGTTTCCCACTCCGCTACCTTTGAGTAAACAACATCTCTTAAAAACATTGCGTAAACTTAAAATTTATCTAGTAACTTTTCTAGGGCTCTTTTACACCAACATATTAGCTGTGGCTAGTGCTTTGGAGTAGGAAGAGAGATACACTTCCAAAAGCTCAAAACACACAATAGCATCTTGAGTTAGGAGTGTTAAATTCCATTACAACATATTGTTCCGATGCCTCTAACACAAGGGTCACACCAGGTCGCATTGGTGTTGCAGTTACTAACCTCGCTTTGTTGACATCGTGGTGTAGAGATGTAACGATACGGGGATCATTCCGAGGTATACCCACACCATGAGTAGCCTTTGAGTTGATTTCGGCTAGATACCCTTCATGCGGTGGGATCTGACCGACGACTCCTGCTCCCCCAGGTTGTGTTGTTGTCTGTGGTGACCTTAGTGCCCTCTATCTCTAGGCTCTTACCCAAGGTGACCGTCGAGGGAGTCTCACGGTACTTGGAATCGACGCTGATCAAACTCACTCAGGATCCTTTGAGGGTATATCCACACGTGACATGTGTGGGATATTGCACTAGGGTGTAAGTCTGCTAAGCAGGCCCGTCAACTTAACTTTTCCACCTTAGCCCCTCGCCTCCTCGTCTCGTTGTTGTGACGCTGGATTTCATCACCAACCAGTGGTTTCAAATTAGAAGGTATTGTTTGTTTGGTGATTGCTTCCTAGATTTTGTTTTACTAGTGAGTGCTGTTTATTTCTAAGTTGACCATAGAATTTTCTTTGTGGAGCTTGTCACTTGTTTACACTTTCCCCCCCACGACGTTCACGTAGAACGCAAGGTTTATCTCCAGAACATATGGACGATTCTCAACCCTCGCCTACTAGTAACCCTGAGGGTTCACCCCATCGCATGTAGTCCCAGAGTTACCTCCGCCACACGGGAGACAAGTGATTCTGGGCTTGTCACTACACCACCCTGGTAGAATGAACTGACTCTCTAGATGATTTTAGAGTTACCAATACTATAGAATACTATCGTGTTCGTTGTGGTGAACGACCTGTTGTGCGATTGAATTCTTTTGACAAAGCTATTGTTACATCTTCTGAATCAACCGTTGGGCCTTCACTGTAGTAGGCCAAGACCCTTTTGGTCGTGTGATTCGACATGAGTGCTTTCTACATCGAGTCATCTCCTCGTCACGAAGTCAACCCTCTTGTGTCTCCTGAAACAGAGACTACACCTGTGACTACCACTTATCGCTTTGTTATCCCTCCCAAGATGGCCCATATCATGAATACTACGAAAGTGTCCAAACCGAGGTTACCGCAACTACTCTCCCTCCTATCAAACCCAATGTAATACCGATGTCATCCCCGACATTACCATCGCAAGTTACCATGTTGAATGCTTTGTTGACTCTCCCAATCCAACACCTCTGCAAACCCCCGTCCGTTCTCCAGGTGGTCCTCCTTTTCCGGGCATCCTATTCCCGGTTTTATTCCTACACTCCCCGCTTCCTTCCGGTAATTTAATCCTATGGCACTATTCATCAGTTGCACCAAACCCAATGCATTCTCACAGGATGTGGTAGTACAGCTTCCTTTTCCTTTTCCCCGGACACAACATGCTACTACACAACCCACGTTGGCACACAACTTATGGGTGGAATCCATATACCTACGAGGGGGACCAACCTCACCTTTGGACAAAACCTCTCCAAATTGGCCCAAGATTGGAATCAACTTCTACAAAAATTTCAAAAATGTTAAAAACTGCCCCTACCAAGCACAACCTTATCTATGAGTAACTAATCCTATTTGGGGTTCGGTCAGACTACTCAACCACTGTGTCCCTGCTCAAACTCGTTACAACTTTAAGCTACTATCCTATCCTACCACCACCAAATCAGCTGTATTCTCCCCACTGACAGCCTTCTTTATGGTCCCAATTAGTTTCGTCGTAATGTATTTCCACCCCAAAGTCAACAAGCACTGCTAGCAAACCCATTGCATTTTCTTGCTACCTGGATTTCCATTTGTCTAGACTCTAATGATCCTATTCGCCACTTCCCCAATGGCCTGTTATCCTTGCTAAGCTTCCATCTGATATTCCGAAATTCGATGGGAAGGTGGAGAGGACCCAAATAATCATGCTCATGACTTTCATTTATGGTGTTCATCCAACTCGTTGATGGATGACCCATTCGGCTTCACGCTTTTCAACTTAACCCTCAATGGCTACTAAGTGATATATTGAATTACCACGAGGTTTCTTTTCTCACTTCAACACCTTAGCCATGGCATTCTTCTCAATAGGCTACCGCCACCATCCGCTACGAGCATCACCCAGATCCTGACTTCTTTCAAAGAAACTAAAGGTACTCACATCTCAAACCATATACATGAGTGGAGACTCGACACCTATCGCCTCATCAAACTTGAACTCCTAATCACATCGTAAGTGTAATGGTTTATGAAATATTTTGTGAACGAAATTGGTAAAGAAATTTATATGGGTGGTGTTGTTACAGGAGTAGGCTATAAGTCACGCGTTATCTTGATCTCTCGCTTTATTCAAGAACGGGAACACTCTACGACATACCTTGTTCGGTACTTCCAAAGACTTCAACTCGCTTCCAGCTTGCCTCTTGCGATGCGACTGATGGTGTGATTGGTTCCACTTATATCCACTCACATTTTGTTTCAACTACAACCCCTAAATCCACATCTTCTAATGTTCAAAATGCTCAGAGTCCTACTCCTTCCTCCTCCTAATCGGTAAAACTTCTTAGGTAAACGTTGTTCAATCTACACCGGACTGCAAAATAAATCAAAGAAAGGGAGAGGTAAGAATAAGGAGAGTAAAATAATAATCAAATGAACAAACCAAAACCCCTCCCACTGATGATCGAGATAAGTGTAAGCCACGATATCCTTGCCTTATATATGGTGACGACTACATGAAGGATTGTCTTAGACGTGCCGAGGTTAATAAGTTCTTTCAAGGGACTTTCAAAACCCTCTACACCGGCAGCCTTGTCCCAACCCTTTCCCATCTAACAACAAGCCTCCTTGGTCATCCATGACCAACCATCTACTTCTACAACATCAAAACATATGATGTTGTTGTGCACCGTTGATTCTAAGAACAATGACGTTTACATTGCAACTAGAGCCAAAGATTATTCTCCATCTAAGGAGAAGGGTTGACGCATTTACCTCCCTACTTTGGTACACCTCTTCAACGCTTCCACCTACCAACTGGGCCCCTTCTATCTCGAACGACCAAGCTCATACAAGCATTTCAAGACCCCTAAAAGTGTCGTTAAGAACAGCATTCAATCCTCACAGGCGTCCAGAACCATAGCATTGTCGAAGATTCGCCCAAGCACCCTGCTGATGTTCCCGAAGTCCTTCACTTGTCCCTACATAACCATGGGGCCTTGTTGAAAGCTATAGGTAGAATTGACCCAATGTGACATCTTAATTTGATAATATTTGATCTAGAATATTACATTCCGTTACCCCTACGCCTTGTGTCGATACAAGTTATTGTCTCCGCATAAGAACATTCAATAATTGTTGTTGATGAGGGTGCTCTACACGTGTAATGTATTTTACTGTTGAGCCATTGGCTCTCCTCCTTTAACCGAGTCACAAAATAATTTTGAAAGCCTTCAATGGCTCGGGTTTTAAGCCTTCCGGTGTTCTTCCACGTCTGCTACTCAAGGTAAGATGGTCCAATTTGAAGTGGAAGTTTTTGATGCGCCCCTAGATTATAATCTTCTTCTTAGACGTAGCTGGGTAGATTCCATACGCGTTGTTGTGTCAACACTTTTCCATGTAGTCTATTTTCCTCATCAAGGAAAGGTCGCTACGGGTTGATCAACTTGACTTCTTTAATTTCGATACTCGCACAGGAAACGTACCATTCATAGATAACACCCCCCCAGGATATGAGAATGCTGAGCTCTGCCTTTAAAAGACTCCTTCATCGGGTACTTTTCCCATACCACCACCACCGACATTCTACCATCGGTTAAGCTTTCTATTAATATGATCTCCGCTTTTCCTCATGAGTTTCTGGTGTCTTCTGACCCTTGTATAGTCCCTGACCCAGGAGATCATTCTCGCTGGCAACGCCATGCCGCTAAGTCCCATTGAGTCTCATGACACGCAATTCACCGGGCAACACCTTTCTATACCCCTTCGAGGAGTTGTCTCCATCATTTCCATGTTATCTTCCCATCATGAGATGACCTGCTGTCCGCCATGGTTGATGGGCTAATCTTGGGACGAAGGGCATCATCATTCCATATTGTTTCCGAAAAAACAGACTCTGGAGAATTACCAAAGGATTTCCAATTGTCAATCGCTATTGTCGCGACGACCGCTCCCTGACATCTACACGTGATGTTTATGGAAGGGAAACTCGCGAATATTTCTCCTATGATACCCATTGATATTTCAGCTAAAACTGCGATAGTTGAAAATGTTCACATCGGAGCTTCGTGGTTCTCCGTGAGGAAATTGTCACCTATAACGGCTTGTTCAAAGAATTTCTAGCGATATATTTGCCTCGAGTTACTAAGAGATGCCGTGTATTGACCCTCATATTGTTGTATGAGATTAAATGTACCGAGCTAAACCAAGACGGTACCGTCTCCGGGTCTACATCCAACGTAAAGCTTTATCTATCAAACTCGAAGTTGAAACTTCTTAAAGCCGGTTTTTATTTATCCAGTGGCGTTGAAAAAATGGGTTTCCAACCCCGTACTGATGGATAAGAAAGGTGGTAGTATACTCGTTTGTGCTGATTATCAGAATATCAACAAATCTTTTCCAAAAGACAACTTTCCAAATTTCGGGTCGTAATTTCAGATCATCGATGACTCAGGCCGGCAAAGTGAAATCTTTTCTCATGGATGGATTCTCCGCTATAATCAAATTAACATCGCCTCGAGACCAACATAAAACCGCTTTATTTGTCCTTGGGGTACTTTCACCTATAAAAAACTTCCCTTCGGTCTTAAAAAACGCAGGTGCAACGTTTCAACGCGCTATAAAGTTCTATGCTTCATGATATTAAGCATATCGCTCAACCTTATTTGGACGATTTGCTACCATTCTTTACGTTGAGTCGATCACCCTATTCATCTTCGAGCAATTTTCATTCATTGTCGGTTCTATCGCATTCTTAAACCCCTCATAAGTGTGTCTTTGGCGTAGAGTCCTACTGCCTTCTCGCTTTCATTGTTTCACGCCAAGGATCTGAGTAGATCTTATTAAGGTTGAGGTGATTCTAAATCTCACTCCTCCTTCTACACTACTCCAGCTAAGCAAGGTTTGCAGTGGAAAGCTAACTTTCTTCATCGCTTCATCCCTAATTACGCCGAGAATACTCGTGGTTTTACACACGCCTTCTAAAGAAAGTTTTTGAGTTTGTTTGGGATAAATTTTCCAATAACGCTTTTGAAGCTTTGAAATTGTCCCTCACGAAGATTCACTTTTCCTCCGACATCGCTTGATTACTTTCTTTATCTTGCTTCCTCGAGTATACCATTGGCATGGTTTTAGTTCAAGAGGAGGATAAGAACGATGAATGTGTTATCTATTACTTGAGTAGAAGTCTATCATCAACGAAATCAAAATACCAACATGTTGAGAAATTGGCTTTGGCTGTTGTTCAACCAGTTCAACGTTTTCGCCATTACATTATCTCCAAGAAAACTACAGTGATTTCACATTGTGTCCCCATGCAACATATACACACGCCAATTGTCAGCAAGTAATCCAAGTGGATAGTCATTCTCCAGAGTTCGGATTTGGAATTGACGCCACGCCGGAAATCCTTAGTTTTGCCGAGTTAATTTGTGATTTTCCACCGCCACTCGAAAATGTAGCAAATAATTGCTAATCCGACGAATCACTTTTCCTTATCAAGTATCGCATCGATATTTAGTATGGAGATATCATTATATATCTCCGTGACTCAAAAAATTTTGTCCCATTTGTCTATGTTGAACGACGTCAAGGTCATATCAAGCACGTTATTATTATCCTCGGCGATACCACCGCCGCAGGCATTGACTCGCTTTTTGGCATTGTTTGACTTTACGAAGTCAGAAATGTTTGAATGACTGCCATTCGTGAGCATGTGGTGGTCATATGTCCGGTATTACCGCCGTAAGATCTTTACGTAAAGGGGATACTTTTGGCCTTTCATTGTTCAATGATCAGATTATCATATTCGTATGTCATGCCCGCCGTAATCTATAATCGAAATTGGCCGTGATCCTGCTCCTCTTCACCCGGTGGTCTCAGTTGGTCCTTGCAAAATGGGGCATTGATTTCATGATATGTCACCCTGACTCGGGGCATGGTTTATTATTGTAGTTGTTGATTATTTTACAGTAATGAGGCGACAACATTCGACACACCGGAAAAGACTGCAATACATTTCTTTCAACCATGTCATCACTCGCTTTGGTGTTCTCGGCTATCGCTACCTATCATGGTAGTCATTTCAGGAATTATATGATGTATGAACTTTACGGTAGAAGTTTGGTCTTCGCCATGATAACTCAACACTCCCATATCCGCAGGTGTTAAATGGTCACCGGCGCACCAATAAAGTTCTTATAACTAAGGATTCGAATGGATGATAGGGAATACATAAAACCAATCGGCACACGTATGTTGTTTCAGCATTGTGGGTAATCGACATCTATTAAATCTGCTACGGGATTTACACCATTTTGTTTAGTTTATGGCGGCTGGAAGCCATTCTGCCAATAGAATGTGAAATACCTCCATTTGAAGCTAGTCAGAACTTCTACCCAATACTCAAGAAGAACGCCTGTTGTATTTGATGCGATTAGATCAAAACCCGGCGTGATGCCACTTTAGTAATAATAGAAGCTCAAAAGAAACGTTATATATTAATATGACAAGTACGTCAGTTCTGTTTTCCTCAAGGTGATCTTGTTCTGGCGTATGAATGATAAAGATGTCCTAGGAGTCGGGAAATTCAACCTATGTGGCGTGGTCCTTACATTGTTAGCAAAGTTTGGAAAAAGGAGCGTATGAGCCGGTTGATTACGATGGAATTCCTATGGGTGAACCTGAAATGTGTTTTACTTGAAGAAGTATTATGCGTAAGTCATTTGTGCACAAGTACTTGTATTTTATGTATCATAATATGTGTGTGATTACTTTTAGTTTGGCGTTTGACGTTACCGGTCTCCTACCACGTGACGCTGTGTTTGATTGCCAGATGTCGGAGCATTCGCTATCTTTATATTATTTCACGATGGAGCCAGACGAAGTATCAAACTTAGCTCAACAGATGGGCAATCTATGCCCCAACAAACGAATCCATATCTCTACGAGGTATAAGGTTCTACGAGCAACCAACAACATCGCAGAAGATAGTAACAAGTATTGAATTATTGGTGGATGCTATCTCTAATTCACATTTGGTTGTGCGACTTGACTCCGCAGCCTTTGTAGTACTACAATTCAGTAATGTATATTCTATTCAAGTCCTACTTCATTAAGGGTATTTTTGTGGATCACTTTGAACTATTTTGATCACATTGAATATCAAAGATATTCTAGACGCCTTAATACATTAACATGCTTTATTAATTATGTATTGGACAGCATTTAAATCATTTATAAATCAAACATTAAAATGTACACAATGTAAAGTAAACCGTTAGAAGCCGTATATATATAACGATCAAAGAGTTTGTTTTTACAAAATGTTTGTCCAAGACCGTAATATCAAAAACGAAGCTCATAGCTTCTACATAATGATCGCCAATGATGACGCTCACGATAACACACTAATGTCCTAGCAACTCTACAGAGCGGGGCCAACCCATAGATGCGGAAACCCCCACGCCAGCAGACGCTGATCGCTCGCGGAATCTCTTCCGCAGTCATATCCGAACGCCCGGGCCATCATACCCTCTAAATTTTGCTCCAATGTAAGGTAGTCCTCGACATACCGGGGGAATGGAGCTGCTGCTTCTCCTCGACACTGATAGGGAACCGCCAAATAGTCTATATGGTCCAACGCCCTGTTATCAACAAGTAGTTGGTGCGGTCTTCCGGGTAAATCTATAAAACAAAACATTCAAATATGATAAAAAATTCAAAAACATTTAAAACGAAAAATTTTGTGGGTACTTTACCGCAGGTCTCCCACTAAGTCTCCGTAGTTCTAGATCCGATCTCCCCGGAAATCCAACCCGACATACGCGTAATCATCGACCATCAACATCCGGTTCTCGCAACCGCCAAAGAAAATAATATCATCATATTTGATGATAGGTCGTGCCACATGTCGGGCCATAAGCCAACACCACCACAACATCCTCGGACCCCTAGGACCCGAAAGTGCTAATCAGCCTGAAGTCTATACACTGTGACCCTCTCACAGAAGAAAGACATCAACAATGATCCATAACCAAACTATTTCTAGATCCCACGCCTCGCACTTAGTCAATCAGCTTTATATTACTAATACCGCAGATCAGCCCGCTAAATACCGGGGCTCAAGACACTGATGTATGCATCGAAAATATCTCTGCAAAACCATATGCAGAGAAGCACTTCCTACCATACGAGCAATGGTAAAGAGAATAGTGTGGAGATTTAAGTCAGTTACTCCCCAAATTACCACTTTCCCTTTATTTCTTTCAGCCTCAGGTACACAATACAGTCCGCAATACTCGCTCATTTTCAAAACACCCCTTCGACTACCAGTCAAAATGACATAGGAACCTCGACGGGATAGCCCAGTCAGGAAATATATGTCCTCGATGTCAATAGTCAAAGTATGAGCTCCCACGATGAAAACTTGCTGGTCCAGATACCACATTCGACTAGGTACTTCAGTAATCGAACTTGGGCTCTCGTGCCCGATAATGGAAGTATTTTAAGAGACCCTAGTCTCTTAGTGAATCTATGGTGGGAGGATGGTTTTCGCATTGGCTGCCATTATCCTCCTCCGTACTGCTGCTCCGCCAATTTCCAAGACCACATGGTTGTGGCTAGTAACCTGCATGGGAAACATACAAACATGGTTAGTGATCTTATTCATGAAATAAAAATTTTCTATTGGCTAAACGTTGTACAATTTTTTTGAGTTTATGCTGTTCTCGTGTGCCTCTACTATGCACACAGTGTAACTTCTCGCTAGGCGGCGTATGTCTAATTATCAGAGTCATTCTCGCAGGTCCCGTGATTCTCGCAAGCCAGCCACACGAGACCTGCGAGAATGACTCCACGCAAAAAGGGTTCAAAAAACTAATTTAAAAATGAACTTTTTAACCAATGAAATCATAATTTTGAACCATGAAAGATCAGAATGGAGAACTTACTAAATGCTACTGATGGCTCATCAAATGATCACTCGTAGCTCCTGGAAATTGACACCGAATGTAGAGGGTAAATGAGGGTTTTTGAACTCAACGGTAAAAGTGTGAAATGATATGGTAAATTTAGTTATTGATTCATTTCAATTACTTTTTACTATATCAAATGTGGTTTTATGCTTATTTATTCTTTAACCCTAATCACTAATGTGAAAATGAGTGAATGACTTGCATGTGTGAGAAACAATGCATGATTATGGACAGAATTTTTACCTGGTGTTGTGTGATTTTGATTGTTTTCTATGGTTTTGACATAAAACCTCGAACGCCTTTTGTTCTGTTCTTGCGCTTGTGAAAACATAAGAACGTGATCGAGAAGGCCGCTTTTTATCTCTTTTCGGCTCGGCCGTGGTTATATGAAAAGGAACCTCGAGTTTTCTTTTAAGCTCTTTTCGTGACTTCTAAACAGAAAGATCACGGAGTTTAATCTTGCTATTTTCACCGAGCAAAGCATTTGAAGTATGCATCCTTCGAATGATAGTTTAACCCTTTTTCAGTCTCGTTGACTACTGTACGAAAAGGGAACCGAGAGAGTTCTCTTTGAGTAAGTTTTTCCAAACTCTATAATCTTGAAAACCTTCGAAGCTACTTGGTGTTTAGACTAAACAAAACATCGATGTGACTCCATGATGGGACCAACCACCCTTCCTAGGGTTCTGCTAAAATACCTGCTGGGCTCGGTCCGAAGGATGAGCTTATATCAACAAGCATATGTGATCCTTCAAGCTTGGCGTGAAAATAAAGAGGTACTTGCCAAAAATGGTGGGGGAAAATTTGGGAAAGGGATATGTTTCATCTTCGATTGATTGGCTATTTAGTACCTTGAACATGACACCCCTATTCATCATCCTGGGTCGGGCTTTGGGAAATCCACTTGTCTCTCTCATTCGACGGATATCAAGGTCTTTCCATATGTCAGATGGAGTCAATGTTGCCAAATCATTGGTCGTGGTTGTTCATATGTTCAAGAGAAGTTCGCTCTGAAACCTTTTGAGTCGCCGCCCATCCTAAGCATCCATTTCTCTCACGTGGCCTTCCCCGTGGTCCAAAGTCCAATTGTTACATGCTCGTTCTAATTTTCAAACTCTCATAATTATTTCGTGGTCATTGATGGGGATACCTCAAGGCCCTCCCGTGATCTATTTTTGTTCCTTCGAATTTCACAGACACTGAATCAAAACTTAGAAATTATTCAGCACCTTGAAGCTTGAATGCCTCAATGGTGTTTCTCGCCGACCGGGTTTATATCATTGGCCCCCTGATCAAATATTATGTCGGATGTTCATTATCAACTCATTTATTCACAAATGATGGATTGTAATTTCTTAGTACCTTTCGAGTCATTGACATCAATGGTGATTTCCTCAGACTTGTTAACGGGTTACATCAATGGCCTGCAGAATCAATTGGTTTCTACCATGTTCACTTCAACACATGTAATCACATGGTTAGATTCGCACTTGGGCGCATGAGATTGAAGACCCCGGATATTGTCTTAAATTATCTTAGGCTTTCATGTATGGAGTATGTATAATTTGTATGACACACATAGATCCAATCAGTGGTATGTTTCATGGCTATGTCGCCTTGATTGAAAATTTGTCACATATATCCACAGTGTATTCATGTGGCTATGCTATAATAAGCACAAAGATGGATCCACAAGGTATGATTGGTGGCCATGACTTTTGTTTATGATTTCATCAGCCTATGATCTGAGTAAGGGAATGCCTACCCTGAAATTGTATACATGATATTCTCGCCAATGCTTGATGGGGTTTGCAGGTTTCCAATTAGATATGCTCTTGGTTCTCGACACACACATACTTACAAAGTCTATTGGACTTAATCGATTCCACTCTCGACTTTGGGGGCATTTCCGTTATCCATAATTTTGTCATCATGATGATGTTATGATAATGGAAAATCAAGCTCTTCACTAAGAACACTTCCCTGAGAAAATTTACCTTTGTCTCCGCCTAGAAATCATATCTTCAAAGGAGGTTCATGTGTTACCTATATATTTGCCTCGCGAATTCTAATTGCAAGCTTTCATTATTGTCGGAGTGCAAGGGTTCGTGACTGCACCTAACTATCGGTGTGAACATCTTCTAAAGGGGAAGGAAAAGATAGGTCTTTGAACCTTCTAGAAGGGAATCTTCTAGAAGGATGAGTTGGCTTACTTAATGGTTATATAAGTACCGGTTTTCCGACATCTCGGGGATCATTCCTATCCCAGGGACCAATCCTTTCCTATAAATTGAAGGGATGATTCATGGAAAAGGTTAACAAGAAGCAAACTAGCAAGAGATTGATTGGAGAATTATTGAAAGCTTGTATGAAGGACTACGTTGGCCAGCTAGAGACACTAGCAAGGTCATCAAAAGTGGTTATCTTATTCATGCATGAGCAAGTGTGTGTGTCGAGCTAGAGCCATCGAAAGGAGATCTACAAATATCAAGGCGGTTGTAAGTTTCACTTTCAATTAATTCAATACAGTAATATGTCCCTTTCCCATAAAGATGATGTCACTTTATTACATAACTCCTTGATCATATGTATAGATTAGCTATTGAATATATTGATTGGCTTTCACTTCAATTGGTTTGTATTGTTGTGATCTGAATGGCACAAAAGCGTTGGAGCGAAGCTTGGAACAACAGAGACCTAAGGAAGCGTTCATAAGGTATGTCCATGATCCTTGTCTCTTAGTTCATTCAATAGTCTAGATCTAGGGAAAGTGTATTATGTTGTCCTGTTTTGTTCTAGATCTAGGTGGATCTAGGGAGATCGGTTTGTGTCTGCACTTACGGATTAATCCTTATGTTGCTCTAGCTAGTCTTTTATTTCTTCGGTCTTGTCGTTCGTCTCTCCTCTTTCTCTGGAGTATTTCTCTTTCTTGTTCTTGGACCAAGGTTTTCCATGACCTTTCTAAATATTCACGGGTCTGGGCCATTGATATTACTAAGTTGTATAACTAATGTAAAATGCTTCGTTGATTATTCAATCCAATTTCCAAAAGGGGTTGATTACCCTAGGGTAAATTCATATATTCTTTCAAAAATGATGGGCCAGGTTTCGAATTTTTAGTTCATGTCCCTAGTATGGTCGCCAAAAATGTTGACGCTTGAATCCGTTAGGATCGAAATGGAAACCTTACAAGGATGTGAATCCCCCTACATTTTTATAGAGGTGGTACTCCTCTTTTGATTTTCTTGAGATTTTTAAATATTCAAAATGTTGGACTTGACAGAAGTTCTTCGCAGTAATTCAAAGAAACAAAAATATTACAATAAAATAAAGGGGAAAATGGTTTTGTTTTCTTTTAAAGGAAATTTCCAGAGAAAGGACTAGGAACCGAACACATTCACACATTTAAAGCAAATAAGCAAAATTCCCTCACATCCATCATAATTTAAGATAGAGATTTTTTATCACTTAAAAATAAAGAGAATATGATATGCATGCACAAGAGAACTTTAACATAGTGGATACATGGGAAACTCAAATAAAGATAATGATAGATCAACCTAAAATACTTTATATTTTGAAAACAGGGTTACAAAGCACAGTCGATATTGTTCCCGAAGTAGTTCTCTTTGAAATTTCCAAAAATATATAGTTTATTACATATTCTTGAAATTGTAAATGTGTTTGTCTTAAAGACTGGGATTGGGGCTCTCACAGACCATTAAGCAAATAAATACAAGAAATAATATTTTAGAAATAGGACGGTGGGCAGTGGGAAGATCAGCAAAACCTGGTAAGAATAACAAAGGAGTTATTAGTCTTCGGTTAAACCTTTCTAGTGAAAGAGGTGGAATAATTGGATGAAAAACTTGATAAAGAAAGAAGAATGTGATCAATGTAAAATTACTATTGTTCGGCGGAAATATTGTCATTTAATTTCGTTGTAGTACTTGCCCAACTATTTAATTTGTCAATCTGAGGTTCATAGGCTTACGAAGCACACGTACTATATATGCAGGACTGAAGTAGAAGTAATTTAATCTAAATTGTTGAAATGAAATTAATCTAAGAAAACATTGAAAGACTAACTAGGAAAGCAAGAAATTAATCTAAGAAAGCAATACAACATGTGAAGAGTTGAATGACAAAAGACATATGTGAGCTCACACAATAAATCAATATCAAATTATATTACAAGAATCAAATGACAAAGCATGAAAGAATCATAGCTAAGAATCCCCTTTCTCTTAATTACAAGACTAAATTATGGATTACATCCCCCCTCATGAAGAGAGAACACTCTCTTATATACATTAGTGTCATAATGATAGATCCACTATTCTCTCAACCACTCTCAACTACTTTCCCATTATTATAAGATATGATCCCTTCAAATCCTCCACACATCTCTCACATATCTTATATAAGATATGCCAACCAAATCTTCCATGATCTTCTCTCTTTCAAATCTTCAAGTTTGAAGATGTAATTCGAATTTGAGGATACGTGGTGAATTTTGACTTTGTTGAAATCTTCAAATATGCATGCACACATCATCAAACTCATCCAACTTTGATATATAATGAAAATATGTTAATTTCTAATATTTAATCACAAAATCACTTATAATATTAAAATGAATATAATGGAAAATAATAAGGAGAAACCCAAATATCATTATGGAAATGGTACGATAAAAGGTTTATTAGGACCATGAAATGTAAGGAATGGTGAAGGGAAAAGAGGATATAAATGTGACATTTCTGAGTCCTAACATCCCCCCCAACTGAACTTGTTGCATGTCCTCATGCAACTGTGCATGGATTTTCTTAGGACCTTTTGGAATTTAGACTTTGGCTTTGCTTGATGATGTCTTTTTAATAAGGAATATTTCCAGGATTTGAAATATAGGAGTAGCAGCATGTAAAATACATGTGTAACAACATGTGAATTTTTCTTATGGTTGGTTCTTGTGTGACAACCATGAATACAAAGAATGGTGGTTCTTTTGTTAACAACATTCTTTCACGTATTTTCTTTCTTGTTGCAATAATTTAGTCATATACTCATTGGAAATAATAATAAGCTATCAATGTGCATAAGAAAGCATCATTGTGTATAAGAAATCATTTTCTTTATCTTTATGACTCATGCCAATATGTATATCAATTGAAATGCAACAAAGTGTCGTTGGAAAAGAAAAGTTAGTGAATTATAAATGGAATGATGAGATGGTAAAATGGAATAATGGTAATGAATATGTAGTGAATATAGGTCCCCGCCCCCCTCCCCCAACTGAAGTGCTTGCATACCCTTATGAAATTTGGCATAGGCTATGAAAGTGAACAAGGAAATAGAGCATGGTGAGGGAATTTTCCAAAGTTATTCATTACTAGAAAATAAGGAATTACATGATTAAATATTAGAAAAGAACATACCTCCACTTACCCAAGAATGATGATGAACAATGAAATAGGAATATGGTTGGTGATGGTACTGGAGCATGGAAGATGTCACTACTGCAGGATCATGAAAATGGAACTGCTAATGTTGTTGTTGATGTAACTGGATCATGGGAAGTGAAGGAATCTGAACTGCTACTGTTGAATCATGAGAAATGTGGAAGGCGGAGAATGTGGAGTTGTGGTACTCTCATAGATATGAAGTCAAACTGTTGCAACTGCTAAGGGGATCATGAAAAAGTGTATAGTATTCACCCGCTACAAACCCGATGGTACAATTCTAATCATGTGAAAGGATGTGTCGATGTCGAGCAAGAAGAGAAATCATTGGATTACCGACCATTGATGAATTTCGTTAACCAATGCGAGGAAACTCACCATTGATGTCAATGATAACCAAGGTACCCGAGTACATCTTGTGAAGTGCGAATGGATGTGCTGAGGTCGAGCCACTTGCAAGATCTTATGATCAAGGGGCATTGATGTATTCCCATGATCGTCAGCGAGAGAACTTTCCATTAAGGCATGCAAGCCTCTAGGTACTCAAAATGGACTCTAGTCTATTCCCAGATAAGGTGTTGAGGTCGATGGGGCAAGACTATTGAAAGGTGGGCCTTAAGGAATCCCACATCAGTCAATGCGAGTTTTTATAAAAATATTGGTAGGACTAAAAGATAGATCTCAGTAGAAAAAGTGTGTATGGAAAGGAAATCAAGGCAATGTGATCATGGAAAAGGAACTTGGCTAGTTTTATTGACAAGGAAAAAGAACTGAAAAATAAGGAAGTGATGTATGCGACTCAGAAATATAGGGATTTGTGAAGTCGTGATGGATAAGGCAATGGCAGATGGCTTCAACACAGGAATGATCAATGCATGTTTGAAGGAACGATGGGGGCAAACATTCATGACTCAAACGGGTTATGGAAGGTGTAGTGCAACAGCAAACGTCATGAAATATCGACTCCTTCAAACTGTTAACAAACATGTTTTTTTTTTTTTATGAAAAAGTTGTGATTCTTGAAAAATCACTTCAGCGGCAAAGTGTGAGTGTCCTCGTTCCTGCAATAAAAACTTCATAAGAGCATCGCAAAACATAAAATGCAAGAGATAAGTAAAAATGCGAGCAAAAGAAAATAAAGCATGTGTGAACCTGTCTCCTGCGTTGGTTTCGTCATTGATGGCTGTCAAAGTTACTTCAAGAAAACAAATTAGTGTTTAAGCATAACACCATGCATTCATATTGTTTTCAAGAATATACACTTGCAATTTTAAATTTTCTAAGTTTTTAAGTGTTTTATGGTTTTTCTTTCCATAAAACAAATGAAAACAATTTTTTATGATTTTATTATTTTTTTATTGTTTTTCTTTTTACAGTAAAACAGATGAAATAAAGTGCATTATATGAGTTACTCGACCAGACCTGCATTATCATTCATCTTCAAATATTCCACAATTTAGATAACACACATGCATATGTCATTTAAAATGCATCACCTCATACACACCACCTTAAACAAAATTAACAAGGCTTAGTGTAGGAAGATTTGTTTATGGATAATCAAGGGTGAGTCGAGGGATGGTTCGAGCCTTAAAGTGGCCCTGCTTCCGTGGTATGTGGCCTTGATGGTCTTGTTTCTGGCTTTGGGTAAATACAAAAAAAAAAAAAAATGTTATTATAATTGTTTTATAATAAAACAGTCACAAATAAAAAAAATTATTGTAATGGTTTTATAATAAAACAACAGATAATTTTATGAAATTTTATTATAACACAAAACAAACAACAGTTGTTAACTTTCATATACCTATAGTGCAGGCCACCATGAATGCTCCAAAATTTTGTGTCGCCCGAGGGCACAACATTGTAAGTCTGGTCTTTTCTCCCAAAGTTCTTTGCACAACCACAGATCCAATCAGTTCTGAGACAGCGATGGAAGGATAGTTGAGGTGCACGGAATAAATCATACGGACGGGGTGGAGCATATTTCCTGATTCGCTCTGTGATCATACTACCCTCTTCACTTTGATTCGTGATGGAGGAGAATGAACCAAGGGCTCGTGAATATCAACAGGAAGCACAGGTATCATATGCACATCCGCTTACTATATTCAGGAACCAAGCCCCACACTATGGCCTCGGGAAGAGACGAAAATGCAACCACCGTAATTCCATCCTTCATGGTCTCCCGCTTTTCATACAGAACAAACTCGTGGTTCTTCAACATAGGGCTATAGCTTCTGCTGAATATCAGTCTGTAGATATTCACATTATTGTTTAAACTTAGGATATGTTGCCTTTGAACGAAATCTAAATCTCATTGCTTAGCAGTATTAACAGAATTGAGGATGGTCGAGAACCTTGAAGAAGAAACTTTGAGCACTCTCCGGCCGTGAAAAGATGTTACCATTGCCTCTCCTATTTTCTTAGTTGAAATATTGATTCCATCTTTGGAACAAAGGTATTTCCAACCATTCTGGGTCTCTTCTAAGGCAGATAATTCAACCAATTATTGCACACATCTCTCACTGGCATGCAGCACGTATATGTTCAACGAGGCCTTGCTCATGGACCATGGCTTAATATGTTCGTCTGAGTTGTCAAATAGGGGTGAGAATCGGAAGCAGTTGCCACCCATTTTTCATCAGAGAAGAGCTTGCTTGAAATTATCATGAACGCGGAATACCCATTTCTCTGGCTATTATTCTCTGGATCACAGTTAAATTTCATATCCGAGCAAAGGTATTTATATACTGTGCTCCCTGTAACTTCCTACATGCCTATTTTGGTGCCCCTGTAAGTGGATCTGCATGCCCTCATGGAAAACCCGTAACCCATTCCAATCGCAATCCATGCATTTTGTTAGAAATACACTCAAAATTTACTGTTAGCATATCTTTTTCGATTTTGGGGAGTGCGGAAAACCTGATATAGCGTGACGGTTTGGAAATGATATCGTCGATATGGGAGAAGATCACTGCAAATCAGTTGAATATGAAAAAAAACGGATAATCGAAGCTTGATCTTCAATGTCGTGTATATACACAAGAAAACTCTACCGATTTCTCTCTTTTCTAAAACAATAAAATTTAATGCGACCCACTTTGATTCCACAAAGATATTCGAGTTAAAGTCATGAGGTGAAATGAGCAAGAAATTGTTTGCACATTGTCAAAACCAGTAACACCTCTATGCAACAGGATATATGTAGCAAGCCAATGAAGACATTGTCTAGAGTTGGAAAATATAGCCTGTGTGAGTTAGAGTATAGTGAATGGGCACATCTATAAATTTTAAAGCGAAGAGAGGAGAAGTCAAATTATTGATGGGCAGAAAAATAGAACCTCGCAAGTTGTTTATTTGTTCGATCGAGCTTATGTGGTGGTTTCTGCAATTAAAATACATGATATTTTATTTGTTTGCAGGGATATTTTCAGGCATCTACAGGATAAATATGGAGGACAAGGCGGTGTTGATGCGACTCAAAACTAGAAATAAACCAAACCAAGAAGACATAGTTCAATGTGGCACAATTCAACCATTGTTACAGCAAAAAAAGTGTCATTGTTTAGGCAAGTAAAATTTCGTTGTAACAGCATGTAAAATTTCGTTGTATTAGCATGTTGTAACAGCATGTAAAATTTTTGTTGCATCAGCATGTAAAATTTGGTTTTGTTTTTATTCATCTAATGTTTTATTGTGTTTATTGTTAATCATGTTTGCAAAAACACTCATTCCTGAAATCAAAATCATCCCTATTTTCTGATTCTCGCGATCGCACGAAGTGCGGAGGAGAGAATACTTATTCTAGGTAAAAGCAAAATCTGATAATGAAAACAAAAACTGAAAATGAAAGCCTACCTACTCTATGATAATTACATCTTAGAAATCAGTTACGTGTAGTCAAATAACCAATGGAGCCAAGCACGCAACAGTAACATCAATATGTTCAGTGGCAATTTTTCGAATGAAAAATAGAATTTTACAAGAATGAATGAATCTAGTTGTTGTAACTGTAAATTAACAAAATTAAAAGAATCTAACCTGGTATTCGCTTGAAACCATCGTTCGATATAACTTTCATAGGCGTGATTTCCCTCACTCAGATCATGTTGCAGCTCCTCATTGTCCTCCTCAAGTTCCTCAGATGTTGATTCCTCGTTCGTTTCTGGAGGAGTATTTAAGCTCTGGGATGTTGTCCAAATCTACTCTTGCTGGGAAGAAGAAATCCCATCTTTCACAAGGATCTGAGAGAGTTGTTCCAAGATGAAACTCATAGTTAAATCATATTGCAAAAGGGGTTCTTACAGAACCCAAATCAAAATAAAAATAAAAAACTAAAAATCACACTTGTTGAAACACATGAAAACCTCTTCACAGTTGCAAAAATTGAAATTGCAGAAATTTGAAACACTCCCTACATGCCCTTACCCATATGTCACCTCAGAGTTAGGAGCATGACTAATCACACTTGCATGAAAATTCAAACTAAACTTCAATCCATCGTGCTTCCCCGGCAACGGTGCCAAAATGTTAGGCAGAAATATTGTCGTTTAATTCCGTTGTAGTACATGCCCAACTATTTAATTTGTCAATCCGGGGTTCATAGGCTTACAAAGCACATGCACTATATATGCAGGACTGAAGTAGAAGTAATTTAATATAAATTTCTGAAATGAAATTAATCTAGGAAAGCATTGAAAGATTAACTAGGAAAGCAGGAAATTAATCTAGGAAAGCAATACAACATGTGAAGAGTTGAATGACAAAAGACATATGTGAGCTCACACAATAAATCAATCTCAAATTATATTACAATAATGAAATGACAAAGCATGAAAGAATAACAATGAAAGAATCAAAGCTAAGAATCCCCTTTCTCCTAATTACAAGACTAAATTATGGATTACATCCCCCCTCATGAAGAGAGAACACTCTCTTATATACATGAGTGTCATAATGACAGATCCACTATTCTCTCAACCACTCTCAACTACTTTCCGATTATTACAAGATATGATCCCTTCAAATCCTCCACACATCTCTCACATATCTTATATAAGATATGCCAACCAAATCTTCCATGATCTTCTCTCTTTCAAATCTTCAAGTTTGAAGATGTAATTCGAATTTGAGGATAGGTGGTGAATTTTGACTTTGTTTAAATCTTCAAATATGCCTGCACACATCATCAAACTCATCCAACTTTGATATATAATGAAAATATGTTAATTTCTAATATTTAATCACAAATTCACTTATAATACTAAAATGAATATAATGGAAAATAATAAGGAGAAACCCAAATATCATTATGGAAATGGTATGATAAAAGGTTTATTAGTACCATGAAATGTAAGGAATGGTGAAGGGAAAAGAGGATATAAATGTGACATTTTTGAGTCCTAAAAACTATGATGGTCGCTTGTGTGTTTATTTGCTTACTAATTTCCTTTATCATTTTCATCATTGGTTACAGGAACCATCTCAACTACTTTTTGCCCTTCATGTGTCATTTTTTCAATAGCCTTCTTGAACCACTCTTCGATGTAATTTTTCATAGGTGCCACATTGATTTCATGTCGGATTTTAATATTGAACAGCTCACCCTTCAAGCCACGGAGATCAATGGAAATTCCATGTAATATTTCTTCAATATCCTGATTTTTTACGGAATAATCTACTAGCCAGTTATCTATGGTATTATCATCATATACAACTATGCCATATAATTTTTCAATTGATAATCCTTTAAAAATCTCAACCTGCTCATCGAACTGTTGTTTTGTTAGGAACAACGAGTTGAGGATCAACTTGGGATCTTGGACCTCATTAGTGCTTCCGGCTAGGTCCACCTCCGTGATCCTTTTGAATAGCTCTTCTCTCCTTGTTATGGCTTGGTTGCATGCCTGAACGATGTTGTTCAAGTTCTTTATTTTCTCTTTCCAATAGGCATTCAACTGCTTGATCCGACTTGGAGAGGGAAGGTCCTCCTCTCTTCTCTTTATCTCTGACATGTTAGTTACTTTAATACCAAAGGGTATGAGTGCATCAAGGTAGAAACCTTCTTCATTTTTTAGATCATCCTGTAGATATTTAAGGAAGGCATGTGCCCTCGAGCCAAAAGAAATCATGCTCTTTGAAATTTCCCAAGATTCTGTAATCAGTGCCATTATTTTCTTGATATTATTCTCCACGTAACTACTAGCTGATGTGAGTAAGCTTGAGGATCCTTTTATTTTGGTTGTGGGCATGGCAGGTCCAACAATTCCCAAAGGGATGGAAAGGAATGGAAGAGGCATCAAAGTCTCTTCAAGTTCCTTAATCCTTTCCTTTAACTTTGTATTTTCTTCTTCGAGACTGCCAATGGAATCGTCCAATGCATCACCGGTGGCTATATGGATTATGGATACCTAGGAATGCATCATATTCTTCAGGTTAACCTTTGAACAAGATTTCCCCTTTTTATTCTTCGCATCACTCTTCTCAATAATTAATTTTTTAGATTCGTTGTCAAATACAGCACTCTGAAATACAAATGATTCTTCTTCATCAAATATCTCATTCTCAATAATTTCCAACAATTGGTTCTGGTGGGCCACGCCTCCTGGATGGTCAATGTTAGGAAACATATTATCAATGTCAGCTTTGAGCTCCATATCCTTGAGGGAGAACCTATTTATGTCACTTCTGAAGCGATGCTCTTCTTCCTCTTGTACAATATTCTTCCTCTTCTTACTCAGAGGAAGTTTGTGGGAGCTTTCAATTTTTCCTGGAGGGGGGTTCTTGTCTCCTCCTCCACCTGAACTATTGTTGGTTACCTTCTTAGATGGGTGGGCCGCTAGAGAACTTCTCTGAGATGTTGAAGTCTTGGGAGTAATAGTTGGGGACTAGGCACTCTTCTCACTGGGACCTTTTCCTCTCTGCTTATACAATTCATTGGTACTTAGTATCATCTCTATATCACCAGTTATTGTCTTCTTCTTCTCCTAGAACTATATGGATAAAGGAACTTCTAAAACCCATTGTTAACATATGTTCCACAAATATTCCATTAGGGTAAAACCCTCTAATATTTTCAGCATACTTGAGATTCAAGTTGTGGAAGTGGTTAGCGAATTCATCAATTTTGTTCATATTTATGAAGACAAAATCCCCAACTTTCCAAGTTAATGGTATAAATTGCTTTTTTTATTTTTCATGAAAAAAGTGCAGCCAAAAGTTATATTTCCTTGTGACTTTTGTGAAAAAAAAATTGTTAGATATATGGCATGGAAGAAAGGAAGGATTTTCCTTAGAACCAAAAATCCTGATGACATTGTAATTATCCATTTTCTCCAAAGTCCCCTTTCTATCCAGAAATTTACTAGCTTGAGCAGATATTCTTGGGGTATCTCGTCCAAAAAAAAACCCTTTAAAAACTGAGATAAAGTTGTTGAAAACTTCATAAAAATGCAGGGAAGCTTTGTGCCTCCATAACGCTTGGTACCAAAAGGTCACAGGGTCAAATTCACAATTCACATTCTTGCATATAGACAATTTAGGAAATCAATAGCAATGTGATATCGCGAAAACCAAATAAGAGACATAAAGAATTTCTTGTCCTTTTTATATTCAGACAATTGGGAAGATATTTCAATGGAAATCAACTTCCCCCAATCAAAAATGTCCTACTCCTTGATGATAAAATATAAGATGTAAAGAATCATATAGGAAATGCTAGCAGTATTTTCTTGGCCCGTAACTCTGGTAAATAACCAGGAAATTTCCGAAATGGGTTTTTGAACAAGATGACTTACATTCTGGTAATATCCTCAAGGATGGTAGTGGGATTCTACAATAATGTTTGTAAGATATCCAAGCCGTTGTCGTGTTTTTTCAAAAATTCTCTGCAATCTTCACCTTTGAAGGTGAGTGTTGGCTCTGGGAGTCTCAGCATCTTGTGGAATACTTGAGGTGAAAGAATGACGGGAGAATGGTCCTGGAGTGGAAGTCTCTGTTGGCTTGGTATGTATTTCTCAGCGCACTAGGAAACCAATTCCTTGCAGTGAAAATCTTCGGGAACACAACCTTCTCGCGCAATTTCGGACATCCAAATTACTTCCTTCTAAGCAGAAGGGGATAAATAATAAGAGCATGCTCTATACCACTAAACATTATGATCCTCTCATCCAAAAATGTTCAAGGTATCTCCACAGAAATTTTGTCAAGTTGTTGCTGCCGTAAGTTTATGAGAGCATTCTTTTGATCCAGATAATCTTAGAAAAGGGCACTTGAGACATAATATATAATATTTTGTAAATCATGCTTTAATGTGGTTTAATGAGGAAGTTCCTCGAGCCCTTTGTCTATTAATGAAAATCTTTACGAGACCTGCATAATGATTGATTAGCATTAAACCATACTAAATGTGCATTTGGAAAAGCTTGAAGGTGGCAGGGATGGATAGGAGAGGAATAGAATTTGATACTTTCCGTGAACCCGCCAACCCACGAACGGAGAAGGTCAAAAATTGGCTAAGTGTTATGAGGTGGTCAGATGGACTCAACATAGGATAAATGAGATACTTAGAAGCTCAAGGAATATGGGGGTCAAAATGTATATCGTGGATCTTTTGTTTGAAAAATGTATATCACAGAACATGGGATATGAGAGTTTGACCGCGCCAACCCGGGAACCCGCGATTACAGAAACGGATAAGTATGGGATAATGTGGCGGTTAGATGGACTCGATATGTGAGAATGTGGATTGGATATGAGGATTCACAAGTCCACCAACTCGGGAACCCGTCGTTCTAAAAAAATGACTAAATATAGAACTAGAAAGGGAGAATAGAAGGGAAAAAGGAAAAGGGGAAAATGGGTAAGTATAGAAGAGGGAAAAGAAGGGGAGAAAAGAAGTTGGGAAAATAGAAAAGCGGAGGGAAATTTTGGAAGAGGGAATTGATCTTAACATGTGACCAACCCATGATACCACCATTCGTGAGCTTCTCCTTCCAAGTGAAGGGGTGCATAATTAATTGCTTCTTCCTCGATCATTGGGTTAAGTTGGAGGAAGGCATCCAACTTATGTACCCATGCTCTAGTCATCCTATTGGTGGACCCATCGAAGGATGTTGTTGGTCCTAAATTATGCACCTGACTACTAAATGGAAAAGCTAGGCCACCTCAAGTTTGGAATGGTTGGTTTTATGATAATTTGATTTTGTTGGTCAGTTGGAGGATTGGTTTTACCAAGACAAAAACATGGTTGGGTTGGAAAGATGATATGGTTGTAGGTCCTACTTGGCTGGTGGCACACAAATGATAGACAAGTGAGAAAATAGAGGGAAGAACAAAGGAAGAATAACAAACAACTCAATGAATTATCTATTGTAAAAAATTTAGGTCTTAAAATAATATTCCAAGGCATAAACAAGTATCCAAACACAATTACTCCCACAGGTTGCAATAAAAAAAATATTTACTAAAGCATTATCTGTTTTACAGGTTTCATATCAGTAAAAGATGAGTTATATAATAGCTTAAAGGAAAATGAAATGTACTTTGCACACATCAAAATATGCATTAAAGATAAGAGAAAGAACACATATATATATGAACATAAAGCACACTTTCATCAAGAGCATATTCACCAGGTAGAGAGCTTAATCCAATCATAGAACAGGTTCAACCAGTTGATATATTGATTTCCTTCCCAAAAAATCGAACCCTCCATTCATACAAAAACTACATATTTATCATAGTTGTAGAGGCTCTTGTCCATCTGGAACTGAAGCTTAACTCTACACTATCAGTTTTAGAACAACTTATTGACTTAAGTAAATATTGTTGGAGTATAGTAATGCATACTTCAAACTTGACTTAACAAAAAGGAAGTGGTTCATATCAAACACAGATGACCACTTATTATACCTTCATTTAAAAAGTCTTGAACTTAAACAACTAAAACTGCTACTAATGATAAAACTAAATTGATGCATATGCTGAAGTGAACTGAGCTTTGACAAAAACTGACTAGGACTGATAGAACTAGGTTCTTAATCGAGCACGTGTATCCATGTGCACTGTTGGAGGCCAATTGTGAGATAACTAGATAAACAAGCATATTCTTTAGATACCCCTTCATAGTAGCGTTCTTCTTCAAATTATCTCCTTCAGAAAGCAGCAAGTCTTCTGGTGTTTCTTCTGGAGTCTTTGATACTTCTTCTGTAGTCTAGAGTACAATTTTTATAATTCATGGTTGTGATGTTGCAAGGTTTGTACTTGAAGCTTCAGTTCTTGCGCTTGTTGGTTGTCATCAACCCTCTATGTTTTTATCTCAACCTGCATTTTCTTCTCGTCTTGCTCTATGATAAAAAAAATTGTGGTCAGCCAGTGTTATGCTTCTTGCTCTCACATTTTATTTGTGTATTACCTCGGGTTCATTTCCTTGTGTTCCTTTAATGGACCCATGTACTCCCAAAGTATCAGCTTTAATCTTTGGTTTAATGTCTTGTGAACTGTGGTGAGGATCCCCTGCATGTGGTGAGGTGCCAATAGATTCTTTCTCCAGATCAAGCCCATAATCATGTATCCCATGTTGACTGGAGTCTGTAGGATACTCTTTTTTCACAATTACAAATGGTGTTTCTATAGTCTCACCCTCATTAGACTTTGATTTCTCCTTTTTCACTGTTATTTCCTTCAAAACATTGACTTCCATTTCTTCCATGCTGGAAAATTCAGGACTATCATCATCTTCGATCACAATTGGTTGGGGGTATTTTAATGCTGGCTTAAAAAGATCCTTGGAGTTTAGTCTCAATTGATTTGTAATTCTAGTTTTCATGTTTGGCTTGCTTAGTATTTCATTTTTTTGTTCTCCCTTTCTCTTTCTGTCTTGTTTGGTTGCAGGGGATGTTTTAGGTAAGGCTTATGTAGGAACAACCTTTCTCTTAACCACTTCATTGTTGCATGATCTAGATCCAATTTTCCCCCTCATTCTAGTCGCAGGTTTATTAGGTTGTTGCTTGATGGGGGTTCTATGCTCCTCCTCAGAATGGCTAGATGACAGAGACCTCTGTGGTGTTTCCGATGCAGGTGGGTGCATGTGGGCAGTGTTGTCATCTTTACTCTCCTTCCACTTACTCATAGAAGACATTAGTTGCATGCGAGGGGATTCCTCCTTAATGGAGGCATATGGCTTGTTTTCTTTCGAGGGCGTGTTTCTTGTTTTGTGGATTTTCCCCTTATTTATTGTGGGTTGGACAGGATTCATTGAGCTCCCAAGATATGTAGATACCCTGATATATGTCTTATATTTACTTGCATCACATTTATTCTATGAATTGGGCACTTGTTCCTGCTCTTTCAATCCCACGGATTTCAAGAAATAACCCCAGGGCATTTCAAGTTCCTCTAAAGTGAAAGACACCAGCAATTTAACTAAGCCTTGATGGTACATGCTCATGTGAGCAGATTCAGGGTGGATTTGAACCCTCCTGGTCATTTTGGTTAGGATTTTAAGCAGGTAATAAGGTAAATTTAGCTCTTTATCTCCACTATAAGGAAATGAAGTTGATAATAGTGTATTGTGTTGAATCGACCCTCAGCTATTATATGCATGTGCATTTCTACTAGGGATCCCTTCCAATCTTCCTTTATCCACGACACAGGGATTCCTTGGCTCTAGTCAGGGTCTTGGTGCTCGGGAACCAAGAATTTATTGTAGAGATCGGGAGGCATCCCACCTTTCTTAAACCACCTTTCCTCACAGACAGGGAGAGCGCAAGCTACTCCAATGAAGTGTTTTGTAATATGAATCTAGGTATCCCCAAGCTGGGTCAGGAAGCCACTGAATTTCTACGTGAACAGCATAGCTAGACCTGTGTGGTGTCGTTCAAATGTACACAGGAAATCATAATATTCGGCCTTTATGAAAACATCCTTGATTTCAAGTATGGCATCGAATAGCTCAAGGCCTTGTGGCTTTGTCATGTTCAACTGCCATTGCTCTTAGGGTGGAATCATGGTGTATAGGGCAGTTATGTTGTTGATGATGCAGTGAATGTGAATCTCTTCATGTTGAACTCTATACCTGCATGTTGTTAACCCTTTGTTCAACATGTAGTAGCCATGATGGAATAGTACAGTTTTCACGACCATGACTGATGTTGTATAATGATGCAACTGTGTGTAATATGGTGTGGAGGTGCTCATTTATGATCGCGCACATATGTAGGCTCCATTCAAACGTTTTATGACACGTTAAATTATTACATAATTCAAAAATTAGCGCGCCAACAACATTTGCAAGAATAGCTTAGTTCTTGCAATCAACCCCATTTTTCATATAAAACAATATAACACCTGCTCTGAGCTCAGCCAATGATAAGAATGGTGACAAGGACTTCGGACTCAAACCATAACATGTAATTACCCTTCAAGAAAACAAAATGTGGTGCAAAAAATCAGTCAAGAGAGGTAATGATCACAAAAAACTGAGTCATTTAGTAATGGGGGACCAACTTAACCAATAGAAAAAGGTATGATTTTTTATGGAGGTATAGGTTAATGAGAGAGGATGGGTAGGGGTGTAGACTTAGGTCTCAACATTGGCTAAAATTGGGGACAGCACCCCCCTGTGGGGTGTTAAGAACAGCAGATCAGGTGCCTTAGAATTCAATAACTTGCTCCCACTCCCCTTAACTTACCTATGTTTATGTCTGTCATCCATGCATATCTATCATTGTCTCTCAGCCCTGCATCTCTAAAATTCAAAACTATAGCTACACCCCAGTGCCTTTGTTGGGCTATGGAGTCTGTATTCACACAAAAACGAACTAATCAAATGCAAATGAAAAAGAAAATCAGTCATGGTATAAGAGGGACCTTCCCTCAGTATTTCAAGCAAAATAGTGTTTCAGGAAGCGCATGTTTGTTGGGCCTCTAAAGATATCAATATCATATAGATTGTGCAAAACAAATGTATTATTTTAGAGAATTTTAACCAACTTAAAAGGACCAAACAAAAGGTTATCAAACTTACCATGCTTGGGATTTTCTTCCCTTTTGGCATCCCACCTCAAGACCAGGTCTCCTTCTTGAAAGATATCCTTCTTGGTTTTCTTGTCAAAAATTGATTTGACCTTACTTTGGTATGCCTCAGTTATCTGATTTAGTGCTTTTATCTTTTGTTGAACCTCTATAATCTGAAATATTCTCCTCTGGATGTCATTTGGCTCCTAAATTTCTTCATGTAAGAATTTTAGGACTGGTATACCGAGTTGAGTAGGGAAGACAGCATATATCCCATAGACTATCTAAAATGGTGAGGTTCCCAAAGATATCTTACTGTTGATCATGTCAGCCCACAAGGCATACTTAAGTTTAGAGTCCCGGGATTTCTTTTTTTCAGTCAACAATTTCTTTATTATCCTGATGAGAGTCTTGTTTGATGACTCGGCCATCCCATTTCCTTGAGGCTAGTAGGGTGTGGACTGTGTTAAGGAAATGTTATGTCTACCATAGAAGTGAATCATGGCCTTGGACTTGAATTCTTGGGCATTTTTTGTTATTATATTTCTATGATAGTCGAACCTGCAAAATATATTTGTCTCCAAGAAATTCATGATCACCTTGTCAGTAGAATTTATGGTGGGCACAGCCTCGATCCATTTGGTAAAGTAGTCAGAGGCAGTGAGAATACACTTGTGTTTCCCACTGGAGGGTGGATTTATCTCACCTATGAAATCTAATCCCCATTATTGAAAGGGACCACTGGTAGTGATAGGATTTAGGGGTAGTGGAGTAATTTATGTTTTCCTGCAAACTTTTGGCATTCATTGCATGCCCTTACTGTGGTAAATACATCAGAGAAAAGGGTGGGCCAGTAGTACCATGCCCTTAGGATCTTGAGGGTTGTGGATTTCCAATGTTGGTGTCCTCCACAAATTCCTTTGTGCATATATTTCATGACTTGTTTAGATTCATCTTCATCAACACATTTTAATAAGATGCTAGCAGGATCCCTCCAATACAAGTTATGATTTAAGATGCAGAATTTTACATATTTTAATTTGAGAGACCTAACCTTCATTTTTTTCAAATCTGGTGGGAATTCTATATGTTGCAAAAATTAAATAACATCTTTGTACGAAGGTGGAGAAGAGTAGTTTTCAAATACCTACATGTTGTCCTTTCCAAACTGTGTCATGGGTGCATCTGATTGGGTGAAGGTTTGATGTAATTCCAACACTTTACAGTTTGACTCTAATAACAACTAGCCAAGACCCTGTCCCTTAATCAACCTGGTGGGTTTTATGTGTAGTTCATACTCCAATAATTTGACAATCCATTTCCCTCTCTTCCCTTCACTGTCTGGATGGACCAAGATCTCTTTCACGCTGCTGCTAGGAACATAGGTTGTTATGCTAGACTGTAACACATACACCGTGAAGGCCTTCAAAGCTTTGACCAACACGTAAGCTTGTTTTTCTAATATGTCATACTTCAGCTCGGCATCTCGAAGGGATTTACTGAAAAATGCTATGGGTTTTTCATGCACTTCTTCATTTTTTTGCAGCAGGACTGCAGCAATGGTTTCCTCGGAAGCGAAAGAGAAGATAAAGAACTCTTTGGAATAGTCATGGTTGAACAATACAAGGGAAGCAACTAAAGCTTGATTGATCCTTTGGAATGCTTATTTTTCTTCTAGTGACCACTTAATAACATCATATTTCCTTATCATTTTAGTAATAGGCCTTATGATTTCAGCAAAATTTGGCACAAAGCACCTTAAAATTTTATTATGCCTATAAAAGACTGAATAGACTTCTTATTTCTGGGGATTTCAATTTCCTAAATGGAATCAACTCTCTTTGGGTCTATTTTTATTCCTGGCATGGAAAAGTGAGACTTCCTGGGATTCAAAGAGCCCAGACCTTCTGCATTTCCAGAAAATATGCTCAAGGTGTTGTAAATGTTCATCATCAGATTTGGAGAAAATGGTGATGTCATCCAAATATATAACCATGAATTTGTCTTTCTCCCCCACAAAGGTTATGTCCATGTCCCTCTAAAAGGTGTCCCCTTGCGTTCATCAGTCTGAAGGGAATTTTTTCGTACATGAATGTCCCCCATTGGGTGGTGAATGTTGTTTTTTCTTTGTCTTCTTCACAGATTGTTATCTAGTTATAACTAGAGTATCCATACAACAAGGAAATCATGTGGGCACCTACTACCCTTTGCAAAATATGTTCCATCTTGGGTAGGGGGTAGTTGTCCTTTAGAGAACACTTGTTGAGATTTCTGAAATCAACACACAAGTGTATTTCCCCACTCTTTTTCCTGACAGGTACCAAGTTGGCCACCCAATCCGAGTACCTCAAGGGCACAATAATTCTGGCATCAAGCATTTGTTTCAACTCTTTTTCAATAATGGACATCAGCATTGGATTAAATTGTCTAGTCTTTTGTCTGAATGGTTTAGAACCAGCCTTCAGAGGGATCTTGTGTTGGATTATGTCGGTTTCAAATGTCTTCAAATCCTCATACGACCATGCAAAAACATCAGAAAAAAATTTCATGAGGCTGACATACCTGTTTTTATGTTATGCAGCTAGTTCCTTGGACAGTTTGACTATTTTGGGATTTTTAGCAGTCCCATCGTTGCATTCCATTACCTCTTCTTCTTGATTTTGTATCGTAGCTTCTCTGGAGACATCATTATTGTTAAACAACCTTTCCAGTGGCACTAGACCCCTGGGGATGTGATTTGTTTTAAGTTCCATGATGTTGTGGCCAACCACTTTATTCAGTAGATGAGATGTTTTTTGATTTTTTGATTCATCCTCTTCACCCTCTTGATCTATTGAGATACTGGAGAATTCTTCAATGGTCTGCAGAAACCTTTGTAGCTCCAAAACATCACTAAAGAATTATCAGTGCTTTATGTTATCTAGTATTTATGTCCTATGTCTGACTTCCACTTGATACTTAATATTTGGACCAATGGGAGGCATGAAGGTACTAGCGGCCAAGGCCAAAGAATCTTCCTTTTGATTTGCCTCTCTAGGAATGAAGGATATGTTAAATGCTAAAAATAAGTTGTCAACCAGGTCCCATACCTCATTCATGTATTGCTTGAGCCTCTGTTGTTTATCTTGATAGATATTTTTGACTTGATTGATAATCAACTCAGAATAACCAAAAACTTCCAAATTGTCAATGGCCATGTCTTTGGCAGCCCTCAATCCCAACACTAGAGCTTCATACTCGGCTATATTGTTAGTAGTCTCAAACTCCAGCTTGTAAGAGAGTGTTATTACCTCTTTTACATGGGAAATGAGAAGTATACCAGCCCCATAACATTACTTTGATGAAGAATCATCGAAATACATCTTCCATACCTTGTTCTGTTGATCTTTCAGTGAATGATTTTTTCATTTGTTGACTAATATTTCCGGTTCGTCATCATTTAAATGGAAAATAGATGACATGATCTCATCCTCAACAACATAAATTGGATGGTTGCTTGGAATATAATGATCACTAACGATAAATTCCAATCTGACCTCTCTGTATATCCTCATATGTTCTCCTATGAAAATAGGGATGGTAGCGTATGTGAGGTCCATTTGTAATGATCCTCCAACCTTCTTGGCCCATGTCCTGGACAAGAGCATACCAAAATTGGGGGGAATGTCAGCCCCGACAATGTCCATCACTACACTTTTCACGAGTAACTATGCCAAAGAAACCACTAGATATTGTATCAATCCCAAACATTTCACTTTTTTAGAGTCAAAGGAGTAAAGGTCTTGGTAGGGCTTGGTGATCTCCAGACCTAGTTCCTCCATTACAACCTTAGGCATGACATTATGTGAGGCACCTGATTCCATGAGATAATTATGTAGGATCTTGTCATAGACATTTAAAGATATGTAGAATGGTGGAGAGGAATCATAACCATCCTCAATGTGTGGATCCATAGTAATGGTTGGGTTTTCATCCTGCAGATTGATTACATCAGAATTCAAATAGAAATAGGTGGTTGCAGAACCTTCATAATAGATGTTTTGAATGGCTTATTTTTCAGTAATTCTGACAAAGTCACAGAGATTTTTATTTTGCTCAACTCATGCTCTAGGTTGGAAGAGGCTTTTGATCTGTCAGCTTCCTTTACTTCAGGAACATTTGGTTTAGATGGGGGAGGATGGTGAGCTTTAGTCAATGTACCCTTGCTTGGATTTTGCTTGGGAGGAACTTCTAATTTCTTGTTCTGATCAGAGATGGTGGCTTTGGGATCCCCTGTTCTAGGCCTCAAATCATACTTCTTTTCGGGTTGGAATTGAATAACTTCCTCTTCCCCTACCTCAATATCAAACTCATTCACAGTTGTGCTACATCATAATCTTGATGTGTTAATTGATAGGTATAAAATTCAGTTTCATTGAAGAGTACAGCAGTATCATCCACAACATCACTTTCTACATCCATTTCCTCAATTTGATTGTTTTGGAAACAGGGTACTAATATTTTATCATCAACATTCCTCCTTTCTCTTTGCAGTATCTAGGGGACATCATTTGACCTCCTAAATTGGTTTGGATTTCTAGTCCCAGACCCTTGAAAAGATTTGTATGTTTGCTTAAATTCCCATTTCAACTTAGCTATTTCAGATGTCAAATCCTTTAATGTTTTGGTCATCTCATCAAGTTTAGGATCATATATGGATGGGTTAGAGGAGGCATGGGAATATTCCCTTTGTTTCTTCTTGTCTTTATCAAATCTAGTATTTAACCTGGTTGATTCTAGGATGTTGGACTCAACCTCAATGGTTGATTCTTGCATCGACAACAAGGTAGTGGATTTTCTCTCCCTCAACAGAAGGGATGATTTTGCATCAAATGAATTAGCATAAGTGATATTGGCATAGGATTTTTTGGGTTTAATCTCATCAAGGACTCTTCCATACATCTTATTGAATCTCTTGGTGAAGTCTGAAATAGACTCACCATTATTTATCTTAAGATCCCAAAACTCGGTGATGTAATACAGATAATATCTTCTATCTCCCCATTTCTTTATGAAATCTTCATCTAACGCATCAATATCTATAATGGAGGTTGGAGGGAAATCTCAAAACCATTTCCTTACTTCCCCATCCAGGCTCTATACAAACAACCTCATCCACACATATGCATAGTCAATGTTGAAGTTGTCTGCAAAGTTCTAGAAGGTTACTAGATGCTCCTCAACTATGAAATCCCCTTCCCCATTATACCTTGGAAAATATTTCATATAATTTGTGGCGGGGAATGCATGCAAGCCTATAGGAAAAACTAGGGGTGCATATCTGGCCCCAATTATGGCATCCATCTTGTTAACAGCCATTGCTTGGGCAATTGGAATTGGAGGTTTGATTGGAGATACAAGGGTGGATGTTGGACTAGATGATGAAGTAGAGGTGGGGGTTAAATTCCTCTAAGAGTCCTTGGAAATGTGATTTTCGGGGCTAGCAAGTTCAAGCTACTTGTGATAGTGGAGAAAAGTAGACTCTTTAGGTGTAGCTTTTCCCTTGAGGGATGAGGTATATCTCTGAGCTAGGGTGGATTTTCTTAGTTGTCTCTCTAGCTCAGAGACTATTGTGACCTTCTCAGGTTTAGGATGAGCTTTAGTGGCTTTGATGTGCTCATATTTGGATCTCTTGAGTCCTTTTTTGGGAGCCAGTATTTCTTCTGTGAAGTTTACTCAGTGGAGTCGCCGGGTGAAAGGTGGCAATCAGTAAGTGCCTGATATTTTTTCACCATCAAAGGTAAGAAATGCTCATTGTCGTTCTCCCAGGGAAAAAGTTCAATTTTTTCCCCAGCAACAATGCCAGAAGATGTTGGTCCTAAAGTCTACACCTGACTGCTAAAGGGCAGAGCTAGGCCACCTCAAGTTTGGAATGGTTGGTTTTATGATAATTTGATTTTGTTGGTCAATTGGAGGGTTGGTTTTACCAAGACAAAAACATGGTTGGGTTGGAAATATGATATGGTTGTAGGTCCCCCTTGGCTGGTGGCATACAAATGATAGACAAGTGAGAAAATAGAGGGATGAACGATGGAAGAACAACAAACAACTCAATGAATTATTTGTTGTAAAAAGTTTAAGTCTTAAAATAATATTTCAAGGCATAAACAAGTATCCAAACACAATTACTCCCACGGGTTGCAATAAAACAAATATTTACTAAAGAATTAGTTGTTTTACGGGTTGCATATCAGTAAAAGATGAGTTATACAATAGTTGAAAGGAAAACGAAATGTACTTTGCACACATCAAAAATTTTATTCAAGATCAGAGAAAGAAGACGTATAGATTTGAACATAAATCACAATGTCATCAATATGATATTCACTAGGTAGAGAGATTAATCCAATCATAGAACAAGTTCAACAAGTTGATATATTGATTTCCTTCCCAAAAAAATGAACCCTCCATTCATAAAAAAACTACATGTTTATCAAAGTTGTAGAGGCTCTCCTCCATCTGGAACTAAGGCTTAACTCTACACTATCAGTTGGAGAACAAATTATTGACTTAAGTAAATATCGTTGGAGTATAGTAATGCATACTTCAAACTTGACTTAACAAAAAGGAAGTGGTTCATATCAAACACAGATGACCACTTATTATGCCTTAATTTAAAAAGCCTTGAACTTAAGCAACTAAAACTGCTACTAATGATAAAACTAAATTGATGCATATGCCGAACTGAACTGAGCTTTGACAAAAAATAACTAGGGCTGATAGAACTAGGTTATGAATCGATCACTTGTATCCATGCGCATTGTTTGAGGCCAATTGGGAGATAACTAGATAAACAGGAATATTCTTTAGATACCCCTTCATAGCAGCGTTCTTCTTCAAATTATCTCCTTCAGAAAGCAGCAAGTCTTGTGGTGTTTCTTTTGGAGTCTTTGATACTTCTTCTGCAGTCTGGAGTACATTTTTTCCAATACATGGTTGTTGTGTTGCAAGGTCTGGACTTGAAGCTTCAATTCTTGCACTTGTTGGTTGTCATCGACCCTCTCTGTTTTGACCTCAACCTGCATTTTCTTCTTGTCTTGCTCTGGGATAGACTTCTTGTGGTCAACCAGTATTCTGCTCCTTGTTCTCATATTATATGTGTGTATTACCTCAAGTTCCTTTCCTTGTGTTACTTTAATGGACCCCTATACTCCCAAAGTATCAGCTTTAATCTATGGTTTAATGTCTTGTGAATTGTGGTGAGGATCCCCTGCATGTGGTGAGGTTCCAATAGAGTCTTTCTCCATATCAAGGCCATAATATTGTATCCCCTATTGAGTGGAGTCTGTAGGATACTCTTTTTTCACAGTTACGAATGGTGTTTCCGCAATCTCACCCTCATTAGACTTTGATTTCTCCTTTTTAACTGTTATTTCCTTCAAAACATTGACTGCCATTTCTTCCATGCTCGAAAATTTAGGATTGTCATCATCTTCGATCACAATTGGTTGGGGGTATTTTAGTGTTGGCTTAAAAAGAGCCTTGGAGTTGAGTCTCAATTGATTTGTAATTCTAGTTTTCATGTTTTTATTGCTTGGTGTTTCAATGTTTTGTTCACCCTTTCTCTTTATGTCTTGTCTGGATACAGGGGATGTCTTAGGTAAGGCTTCTGTAGGAATAGCCTTTCCCTTAACCACTTCACTGTTGTGTGATCTAGATCCAATTTTCCCCCTCATTCTAGTCATGGGTTTCTTAGGTTGTTTCTTGATGGGGGTTCTCTGCTCCTCCTCCGAATGGTTGGATGACATAGACCTCTATGGTGTTTCCAGTGTAGGTGGCTGCATGTGGGCAGTGTTTCCACCTTTTATCTCCTTCCACTTACTCGTAGAATGCCTTAGTTGCATGCGAGGGGATTCGTCCTTAATGGAGGTTTCTGGCTTGTTTTCTTTCAAGGGCGTGTTCCTTGTTTTTGTGCCTTTCCCCTTATTTGTTGTAGGTTGGACAGGCTTCATTGGCATCCCAGGCTCTGGAGATACCCTGACCTCTATCTTATCTTTAATTGCATCACCTTCATTCTGCGAATTGAGCACTTGTACCTGCTCTTTCAATCCCACAGATTTCAAGAAATAACCCCAAGGCATTTCAAGTTCCTCTAAAGTAAAAGACACCAAAAATTTAATTAACCCTTGATGGTACATGATCTTGTGAGCAAATTCAGGGTGGATTTTAACCCTCCTAGTCATTTTGGTTAGGCTTTTAAGCAAGTAATAGGGTAAATTTAGCTCTTTATCTCCACTTAGATGCATAAGGAAACGAAGGTGATAATAGTGTACTATGTTGAATCGACCCTCATCTGTTATATGCCTCTACATTGCTACTAAGGCTCCCTTCCAATATTCCTTTATCCACGACACATGGATTCCTTGGCTTCAATCAGGTTCTTGGTGCTCGAGAACCAAGAATTTATTGCAGAGGTCGGGAGGCAACTTGCTTTTCTTAAACCACCTTTCCCCACAGACAAGGAGAGCGCAAGCTGCTCCAATGAAGTGTTTTGTAATATGAATCCAAGTGTCCCCAAGCTGGGTCTAGAAGCCATCGAACATCTACATGAATAGCATAGCCAGGCATGTGTGGTGTCCTTCAAATGTGCACAGGAATTCATATCATTCTGCCTTTATGAAAACATCATTGATTTCATGTATGGCCTCGAATAGCTCAAGGCCTTGTGGCTCGGTCCTATTCAACTGCCATCGCTCTCGGGGAGGAACCATGGTGTACATAGTGGTTCTCTTGTTGATGATGCAGTGAATATGTTGAACTCGATACCTGCATGTTGTTAACCCTGTGTTCAACTTGTAGTAGCCATGATAGAACAATACAGTTCTCACGACCATGACTCATGTTGTATAATGATGAAACTGCATGTAATCTGGTGTGGAGGCACTCGTTTATGATCACACATGTATGCAAGCACCATTCAAATGGTTTAAACATTTAAAATGACACATTAAATTATTACATAATTCAAAAATTAGCGCGCCAAAAACATTTGCAAGAATAGCTTAGTTCTTGCAATAATCCATGTTTTGCATATGAAACACTATAACACCTTCTATGAGCTCAGCCAATGATAAGAATGATGACAAGGACTCCAAAATCAAACCATAACATGTAATTACCCTTCAAGAAAACAAAATATGGTACAAAAAACCAGTCAAGAGAGGTAATGATCACAAAAAACTAAGTCATGTAGTAATGGGGGACCAACTTAACCAACAGAAAAAAGTTACGATTTTCGATGAAGGTATAGGGTAATGAGAGAAGAGGGAGAGTGGTGCAGACTTAGGTTTCAACAGATGGAATAGTCAATTGTCCCACCTTGCGCATGAGGTCAATTTTGTGTTGGCCCTCGGATCCTCTATTCCACTCCTTAGGTATGTACTTTTGTTTGAGGTCCCAGAAGTCATTATAGGAAAATTTTAGATGGATATCTTCATCTATCATCTCTTTCTCCCTGTATGAGGTGTTAATATCAAGTCCATGATCTGGTTTCTCTTGTGCTCCTATAGGCTTCCCTATCAAGAATTGTGGTAATAAGGACCTAGGGATCCTTAGGTTCCCTCTCTGAGCTGGGGTATGGTTATTGCTACTATTTGTTTCTATCATGTCACCCCAATGGGATCCATTGGGTCCACCTTGACTTGTACCATTCATATTCCCATGTTTTCTCACTAGTTGTGTGAGCATTTCAAGGGTCTGTTGTTGGAACCTTGTTGTCTCTACCTGTCTTTGGGATGCCTCATCATGTCCCTTGACCATATATCTTAATATTTGGAGTATATTCCCTTCAAGGTTGTCTCTCATGCTTCCCTCTAGCTCTGGCTCTGTTCAATTTTCTCATGTTTCTCTTTCTCGTGACTCTCGAGAGGTTTTTCCCCCATGCCCCTTTCTCCCAGACATCAATGTAGTCACAAGCTAGCAGAACCACTAGCTTTGATACCACTGTAATGTCCCCAATAGGGTAGGTGAGGATGTATTGTTTTTTTTGTCCTGAATCGTTATTTCTTATAATGTAAAAGTGCCAAATACTCATATTAATCGGGTTGTTAATTTTTTTCAAACACTTTGCTCAAATAAGAATACTATCAAACAACTCGCAGGGGTGTAGACTGACTGGCAAGTGTTGTGTAAGTGGAAGGAAATATGTAAAGGAGGTCTCAAGTTTGATTATCACCCCGATTTACCCATGCCCCATGCTTCCAAGTTATGTGGACGCATCTGGAGGTTATAGTGGTATCATATAGAAATCGACCTTGTGTCACATGAGTACAAGAACCACCCATGTTGTCGATTCTGCCAGTACAAAATATATATATATATATATATATATATATATATATTGTCAAACACATTGCATGCACTCATTACACAAGAAATAGAGAAGATAACCATGGCATCTTATTATGGATGGAAACTCCCAAAAATTCTCAGCAATACAATGATATCTAATGGTTGTAATAACAATTGTAGAATACTCCTAAGCACACAAATCTAATGGCTTCCAAGCAGCTGTAAAATATACTACATGAACAATAAGAAACTTGGAATGATGCCAATATCTGATGTCCAAGGATCTATGAGCCCGATATTTCTTTTTTTCTCTGTAAATGACCATTGTAACCCTCGCAACCCCGATCTGGTGAACTACTGCAACCCCAGATTCGCATAGGTCCTCGTGGGACGACTACGAGACGTCTAGTGAGGCTTCGCGGGACAACCTATGCTCAACCCGTGGGGTGTCTCCTTTCCCAGTTGTGTGAAACATGTTGACCACCTAATTTTCAACACCATGTACCATGAATACATGTACCTTGTTCCATGACAAGGTTGAAGACCTATGGCTCAGCAGGGAAATTTTCCCCCCAATACTTTTATTTCTCTCTCTTCTTCTCCACGGAATGTTCGCTCCCCTGTGTGGGAAATTTTGTAATGTAACATGTTAGAATGGATCAAGTTTTGTAAATTTTTATTGGCCTATAATTTTATCATTAGGGAATTCCTTTCATAGAGTGTTTTTTTCCTTAGGTAATTAACTTTGTTGTTTAGCAATTTTAATTACTTAAGTTTTTCACTCAATAATCCTCCAAAGTGGTGAAAGGTGTTCTAATGATCGATCCTAGTATGTGACTAAGGGATAGCAGTGTTGTAAATGATCATGCTAGTCATATCCTAGAGTCTCGCGAAATTCCATTAGGTTTTGATAGGTATTTTTAATAATTAAAAATCTCGTTAATTGGAAATTTTTAATTATTTTTTATGTAAAATGTAAAAATTTGGTCCTTGGGGATTTTTTATAGGGGTATGAGTGATCAAATAAAATATCTTATGACCCCCTACACCCTTGGACCAAGTTTCATCACATTTGGGCAATTTTTTCTAGGTCAATGTCCATGAGTCTAAGTCCAAAAATCGGCAAATAATTGGCTAAAGTAAAAATGTCAAATTTTGTAAAAGAGTCTAAAGTGATTCCTAATTTAGAAAGTGGTAATCCACTAAGAAAGGGGTCCCCAATTCAAATATTGACAATTTCATGTGTGTCCCTAACAAGGGGGGTGCCCCCCCCTCTTCATGATAAATTAGAAAGTGTGAGAAACCAAAGGTTAGAGAGGGGCCCACACCTTGGGCACCCCCCCTTGGAACATAGAGAGAATTTTTAAATTGATAAAGGGGGTTCCCACCCCCTAAACACTTAGTTCTCTCCCTCATGGTGTTCCCCCCTCTCTCATGGTGTCCCCCCCCTTGGAAGTGGGCCTCCCTTGCATGGTGTGACACTTAGAGAGCATGCAAGGGGGGTCTCCTCTCCCTCTTTCCCTTAAAAGAAGCCCACCTCTCCTTATTTTGACATGGAACTCTCATTGTAACTTCATGCTATCCAAATTTCTCCTCACTCTCTCTTGCTCTCCCACTCTATTTTTCTCTTGTAATCTTGTTGCAAATTTGCAACTATATTTTGGATAATATAAGTCAAGATTTGGAGGATCTCTTGGTGTTCTCTTGGTGTTTTTTCATGGTGTTTTTATTGAGGTAAATTTTCTGCAATTTTCTATGCATTTTCTTGCTTACATTGTTCTACTTGAAGACCCCAAGCAAAGTGTGTTGTTGGGGATAGATTTGTGATAGCTTTGTCATAGATCTTTGTGGGTTTTTCTCTTTTTGTTTGGAGAGTGTTTTGCAAACCATTGTGAGGATCTCACCTTCTTGTCTCATTGTGTGGCAAGGATTTCTAGATTTGCAGATTACCAAGGGCTTGGAGGAGTGGATTATAAGTTTCGATACCCACTTGTCCAACCATAAAAACACCATTCTATTTTTTGATTTCATTTCCAGCTCTATTTGATTCATTTTCTAGATCTATTATTCTTTAAATCTTGTCATCCTAATCATTTCTAAATTCAGATCTTACTCAAAAAAATTATGTTTAATATACTAACAGATACTAACTTGTTCTAAGCTTTTTTTTAGCATTTTCCAGCATAGATAACTTGTTTTTTTATGTAGGTTTTCTCCAGGTTAAGGGGAGGTGTTGCTCATTTTTTCCCATAAAAATCTCAAGGAAGCATCCAAAAGTTGTGGTGCAATACCCCTTAACTCCTTTATTTCTAAAGCATTGTAAGCATCCCAAGAGAGTCTCTTGGGCTTCCATTTTTCATCTATCTTTCTACTTATGAATTTGAAAATTATTTCAACTATTTGGGTGCCCACACCTTGCATGAGAGTGACCTTGTCACCCTTGCAATACTGTGTTGGCTAGTGTAGATATTTTATTTACGATTTTTTCTTAAGTTGTTTGCCCCACTTCTCCTGTAAAGAGAAGGTTGAGTGGTTAGCCTTTACTTGTTTTATTTTCAATTATTTTTCCCACCTTGGCCACAAAATCGGTAGGCTTTCCCTCCACATTGTGCCAAAGTTGTGTGGCTAGCAAGTTGTTCCTTTCTTTCTAAGCTATTTTTATTATTCTACCCACACGTTGCATGTGAGTGGATTTGCCTCCCTTGCAATATCGTGTTGGCTAGTAGTTAAAGTTTTCATTCTTTTGCAAGTAAATAATATTTCTCCGCCATTTGCTTGTATTCCCTCCCCTTACCACTTTGTGGATCTTGGGTGACAATAAATGGAAAAGGATTGTGTGGCTAGTATAATTAGGCACCCAACTCTTTTATTGTTTAACCACTAAAAAGAGGTGACTATGGAGGCTACTTGGGGTTTGAAGTCGGGGACGGTTTCGTGGCACTATGTGTCCTTGTTTAGCACCCAGCATCTTGGATTTGACCTGTGGAGCTAGGGGGGAACCTTTTTGTTCTCTCGTTGATCACCTAGCACTTCCTCTTGGTTAAAGGATAAGGAACTTGGGATAGTCACATAGTCTAAGATTCTTGCAATTCACATCTAATTACCCTAAGTCAAAGAGAGACCTTAAAATTTATTAAAAGCAACCTACTCACATTGCAAAACATTTACTTTTCAAGTCTTGCAATTTATTTTTCATGCAATTTATTTTCAAGCACTTACATTTCATTCACTTTTAGCAAGTTCTTTACATGTGTTCAAAGCATTCTTTACTTGATATTTCAAGCATTATTTATTCTTTAAGAAATAATTGTCTTAATGTGTAAAGTCATTTTTATTGTTTAAATCATTGTGTAGATATTCCATACTTCATTTCAAGTTGTAGAAATATCTTAGGTGTGCATATCTCAATAAGTGAAATTTGGTAATATTTAGGTACTGGTCTATTTGTTATCTTGTAAAAGAAAGAATTTTTCTATCATTGAAACAATTTCATTTTTCATTGTTTCCTTGTCATTGGTTGGGTCTCCTTAATCCATAAATTAATTAACTCCTAGAACTCAGATAAATATTTCACATAGTTTAATAGGGTCTGCCCCCCTTGGCTTCCCTAGGAGTGGGCCTAGATAGGAGTCTAGATTGACATGGCAGTGGGTCTAGACTCAGGTTTGTGCCTCCAAAGACACACCAAGTGGGTTGGATACTTCTCCACATTTGTAGGTGTGTATTAGGCGGCAACAAAACCCTCCTGGCACCTGCAAATATGACGATCAACCTCCTCCAAAAAAATGTCGCAAACCCCCTACACAAACTGATATACCTCCAAATGCTCTCTCCAAGATGAAACCAAACACCACAACGAACTCAAATGAGGACTTCGGATGAATCCTCCTCTGTCTAGCTAGGGTGGATATTGCACCACCGAAACTAAACTAAAATGGAAGGATTTTTTCAACCCCTAACGAAAACTTGGCTCAAGGAGCATATCAACAAGAGATCATAAAACATAATCCCAAAGAGAAGGGTTACCCCTCTATTTATCCTCCCTTTGGACTTCTAGATCTTTCCTCTTTTTTACCAAATCAAACCCTTACTTTATTTTCCCTCCAATTCCAATTGAATATAATTATTTATTTTATTTAATATCACTTTTAGGATTTGTTATTCTTTTAACCCAGTGACGCCAAATAAACCTCCTTGACTCCCTTTCTTCTTATTGACTATAGCCTATGGGATTCATATAGACTATTGAGTCATCCTCCGTCAATTGGAAGGGGACATTACACAAAGATCGTTCTGCCTCTTTTTTCTTCTTCTTCGTTTGCAGTGTATCCAATTGGGAGCTCAAGGAACTAAGTATATCAGTCTTGAATTCTTCTAGCATATTCCTGATCTCTACTCTTGTGAATCCACTTCCAACAGTCTTTCCATTCCTTGACAATATATCTGTTGGTCCTTTGTTTGTTTTTGAAGTACCTTTGGAATATTTGCGGAAAAGTTCTGATAACATCATAATCTAACTAAGAAACATCTCCTCTTCCCATTAGGTTAAGAAGTTCAGTGCAATCATCTTGGATTCCTCTTAAGAATAATACATGTTGTGTCTCAGGAGCCAAATCTCTTTGTCTTTCCCTCTGCAAATTATAGTTGAATCCTTCAACGTAATCCTCAAGGCTCTCATCTTCATGGTGTGTCATTTTGAAGACGTCCTCCCTTCTTTCTTTATATTTACAATAATGTTGGTACTTTTATAGGAATTTCTGCATCATTTGGTCCCATGTGCAGATGGTGTCCCTACCAAGGCCCATGAACCAACATAATGCAGTGTTCTTTAGTGTGGCGAGAAAAATTTTAATTTTTTGGGCATCCGATAAGTAACCATAACTTCTGCAAAGCACATCAAATTCAAAGAGGAAGGTGTCAGTATCTTATTTGGATAAACCATGAAAATTCGGCAAGGCTTAATGAGGGATATTCTTCATTTGAGTCTCTTCATTTGATCCTCTAATTGGAAATCCAAAAACAGAGGTTTCTTCTTTGACAGTCTTGTTTTCTATCTCCTTCTAAGGGTTGTCTTTTTATTCTGAAGATTCTTTAGGAAATATTAACTCCCTGAAGTAGTATTGTTCACTGATCAGATCTTTTGAAGGTGGAACCTCTGTGTGCATAGAACCTTGTACAATTTCAGATTCTTGATTGGAGGTCTCAAGTCTCCTTTTGGAAATGGAACTTGTTGTAGGCGACAAATAGTTTGACTAATTGATCTCCTGTCCCTCTTGAGATTGACCTGCACTGTTATCTTTTGGGGAATTTTTCGTTGAACTAATGAATCTACCTTGTTGATCTCTAGCTCTGTGCATAGAAAATATTAGAAAAACATTTTACAAATTGTTGAAAGGAAATATTATCACTCAATCTACTGAAATGAACATCCAAACAATAGAAAAATAGCAACTATACTTTTAACAGATCCTCGGAAACGGCACCAAAAATGACATACTTTTCAATTACTTCCTAATTAATTTAGTAAGCAGTTGAAGAGTTGTGCATTTAATTATCAATCTAAGGTCGTATTACACTTAAGAACTATCATGCATCATATATGCAAGTATAATGATGTGATTTCCAATTAGTTATAGTAGTTTCAAATGAATATCACAAGGCAAAATACAAAAATTCTTTAGAAAGTCATTGAATTAAACTACACCAAATCCACACTTGCAAAAGTAAAAGCACACGTTGCGGGAAAGTAAATGACACACTTGCAAGAAAGTAAATCACTCTTGCAAAAAAGTAAATCTTGCAGGAAAGTAAGTCACACTTGCGGAAAAGTAAATCACTCTTGCGGGAAAGTAAATCTCACTTGTGGGGAATTAAATCACTCTTGCGGAAAAATAAATCACTCTTGCAGGAAAGTAAATCACACTTGCGTAAAAGTAAATCACACTTGCGTAAAAGTAAATCACTCTTGCAAGAAAGTAAAGGTGACTTTTCCAAGTATTAAGGTGATCTTGATTATTTTGGTAGCTATGTTATGGATCATGTACCTCGGGCTATAAGAATCAAACCACATTGTGCTTGTAAACAAGGAAAATAAACTATCTCAATTTTCAAACCACGCGATTGTTAATTAAAAAGCTAGATGCATAGTTGCAGCAGTGAGAGTTGCAGCAGCCAGAGTTGTTGCAACAAGAGTCGCAGCAACACTAGTTACGATAACATGAACCAAAGCATCCATAATTGCAGTAGAGGCAATTGCTACTGCAAAGTTAAATAGAGGAATTGTTGGAAATAAATGAAAAATAACGAAATGTGTTACAGCTACACTTTAACCAATCAATAGACAAGTTCCAAAATGTTTGCATATAGTTGCGGAAACATAGTTGCAACAACAAGAAAACAACATAATTGTAGCGCGATGCTTTATAGATGAATTGTTGGAAATAAATAAAAATAAGGAAACGATGTGGCAACTATTAACTCATGAATCGAGGAATAGTACCCTGCAATGTTAGCACTAAGTTACAGTTATCTATATTTACAGCAATAGAGAACACTAGAGTTACAGCAAGATGTTAATGAAGGAATTATTGGAAATAAATAAAAATATAGAAATGAAGCTAAGACTACTTCTACAAATAGAAGATACAAATAGTATTGAGCTAAAGAGGGGGGCCTACCTCCTTAGACGAGGTACTCGTCTAAGAATGCAGTAGGGATGAAATTCTTAACACACCATCAATTGAACAGGAACAAAACGGAACTTTAATTAAACGGAAATGCGTAGACCAATACAAGTCTTTTTTACAAACTGTTTGTTGTTCTTCCTCCATCCCTTGGTTCAAAGAGAATGGGTGTATTTATACAAAATGACTTCTTCCTAAATCAGCTCAGAAAATTGATGGGCATCCACAAAAACTTGGTTGTCTAATCTTGTTACATCATGTTTTCCAAAAGAGGGAAAAATCAGGTGCGTGTTGCTGACTAAAATCGGCCATGGCAAGTGGTGGCTGAGTTGCCCATTCCATATTGGTGCCCAATTTTCCTTGTCGTGTTCCTGAGCAGTTGTTGGTTGAATAGTCAATCTATGGTGACAACTATGTAGTTGATTGATGAGTTGTTGTAGAGTTGCAACAACAGTCTACAGTAAGAGTTGCAGCACGGGGAGTTACAACAATGATCTACATTGAGAGTTGCAACGTTGGGAGTTGCAGTTGCAGGAGTTGCAACAACGACCAGAGTTGCAGCAACTACACTTGAATAGGAATTGAAACTCTCATGTTGGGAAGGTACATGTGCAACTTTGTTCCTGTAAGGCATTATTAGCACGAAAAGTGATAATCTCTTGAAAAATGCATACAAATAAGTATTGAAACAGAATATTGAGTAAGTGATTATACCTTGACAAAAAATGCATCATTGTGGATGGAAAGTGTATTAATGTGGTAATGGAAATGGGAAAAAGGTGTGCAAAAAGTGTTAGATGGGTGCCAAAAATATGTCAGTTTGAGCACCCATCAGTCCCATGATAGCTCTGACCAATATTTCTTCAACGCCTTCTTCTTCAAGCTATGCCTCTCCTTTTGAAGATTCCTCTTCTCTGTCACTAACATCTCTTGTATCAATGCCTCTTCTTTGGGCAACTTCCATAGCTTCTAACCATGCCTGGAGATTTCTCATCTCTTCAATCACATATGTGTTCACAATAAGTCTTCCTCTTCAACCTATTATTTATCTTCCTTTGGCTCTAAACGCCATTTCTCAAATTTACTTAGCCTTTGTTGGCTTCCGCTATGATACCAAAATTGATTCCAACCCGGATTAGCTACAACTCCTTTTGCCCGATTTTTATTTCAACAAGCCTGGATTCCCATCATTAGACACCTTCGTCAATTAAAAATTTTGTTCCATCAATAAAATAGGTTTCCATCAAAATTGTTTTGTTCTCATTACTCTCATTGTTGTATTTCCACACCCATGGTTTTTATTTATACAAACAAGAGAAAAAAATGATTCCAACTATGGAGATCGGATCATATCCTCAATCCAAACAAAAACCTCTAATTTGTTCAATAACAATTGATTTATTTCCTCGAATAGGACCGAATCCAAACAACTAACCCTAGATTATCTAAATCATTTCCTAAAATAACATATATGTTACATTACATGGAAAAACACTTTCTTCTCGAAAACACACTTGGAACTATTCTAGAACTATGACAACTTAGGAAAAATAAAACAAATTACAAGCTTCCATATCAATGAGGAAACCAACTTCCTCTCATAAATTCCTAAGACTTTCTAAAGGTAAATTACTGAGTTGACTTTAGAAAATGCTCCTACATCAAAATGAAGCAAGATGATGAAGCAAAATGGAATTGCAACATGGTTGGACTTGAACAATGATATTCACGTAAATCATAGTTATTTTTTTTACTTTTTAGATTGTATTGTCGCTTTGTCTTTCTTTTAGATTAGTTTTTAAGCAACATACCTAGCCATTAGTGGAAATTTGGTTTTGGAAGATTGAATGAAAACAGTTTTTGAATGAGACATGTTTATAGGAAAAACTAAAAACATGGCTACAATGCCTACTTTATATTGTAAATTTAACTACCTACTTTATATTGTAAATTTAACTATATGAGTCAATCCTAACTTTCTTAAATACAAACCCTTAAAAATATATATATATATATATTAAACACTAAAAACCATTAAAATAAAAAAATAAACTTTTTATTGCTTAAATTACTCTAAATTAAAATAAATGTATATATTTTATTATTATTATATTTGCAAATCAACTCATTTTCTCCATATGATGGCGTTTCATTTTGTTGATATGGTTATAGTGGTTTAAATGATTAGGTTAAAAATAATCACAACAATAAACATTTGGTATCAAGGCCCAACCCCGAACTCAAGTATACTTTCAAATGATTATAATAAAAAGGAATCTAAGTGATTATGATAAAAATGAATCTAAGTGTTGTTTCTCTAATGATCATAATGTACCCCACATGAAATTATAATGAAACATGCGTTCAGATTCCTATCATGAGATTTCACAAGTTGGCAAGGAGAAACATGGAGGGAAAGAGTAGTACAAGTTGGTAAGTGGAAAAAGAAAAGGAGTATAATGAACGACAAGAAAATGTTAATAAATTAAGTAATTGGTTTGTGGTTAAGGAATGAATTGGCTTGTTGTTAAGGAATGAACTATAGTATTTGTGTCTTATTTTTACAAATTTGTATATATTTATGAATTTTTTATTTTTCTTTATTTATGGTTATAAAGATATTTAAATAATAAAATATTTAGAGAATAAAATGAAACATACACAAGAATATAGCAGAGAGTACAGTAATACAATAAAAAACCAATTTTTATTAATGAATAAAATAATTGAATATTGTAGAGCATAAATTAGATAGAATAGTGGTAGCTTATTTCTAAAGAGAGAGATGTTGACTATGCTCATATGAAAAAAGTTGATACCAAAGGCCAAAATGATGGCCTTTTAACATAAAGAAAGAACCCTAAAGGTCCAAAACCTTAAACTTACGAGGTGAAGCACCAAACGGTGTTTTTGAAATGCCAAAATCTATTTTTGGGTGTTAGTTTCTACATCAATTTTTCGGGAGTGTAACTTTCACATGCAAACTATGTTTGGTGCACATAGTATCTTGTTGGAAATCTCTAACCGAGGACAACAATAAAAAAACATGGTCTGGGTTTGTCAATGATAAACCAAGACCCTTGCCCCTTCTCAAAAAAAAACATCGTTTAGGGCCTTAAAATGGCTCTGGAAGTTTAGGACCCAAAAAGTCCCAAAAAAATTTAACAAAACTACCAAAATGGAGGACCGTGTTGAGTCACTGAAAGAGGTAGGTGACCATCGATATCCACCTGGATCAATAATATAATTCATGGCAAAGGTGGGTTAGAGTATAAAATTATATGGTTAAATTTGATAGTTAATTAGACAAAATATGTCAATTCTAGTTGTTCTTGGGTTTTTCCTTCTTTTCCTTCTCCTTTTCCTTTTTTTCTATTTTTCACCCTAGGGATTTAGTTGATTTTTTGGGTCAAACCATTTCCTCACCTCTGCATCCATTATTTCTACATACTCCATTTCCACCACATTATCTTTGCATCCTCATCTACATCAAATTCTTATGTGAGCGCAAAGCGTACAACCTTCGCCCTCTTCCATCCACTTCATATTCCTGCAATTGCAATGAACAACTATGCAATATGCAAAATGTAGATCATGTCAATCCTTTCTCACTCATTTTGTATTCTCCATTCACTACACTATTAACATCTCTACATCCTCATGCAAGTTGTAGAGTGAAAATCTTCCAACCTCCTTCAATTCATGCCATTCCTTCTACGCTCCACATGAGGACCTAGAATAAGACCTAAGACTTGGAAAGAAAGGCTAATAGGTGTACAAGCATATGCTAGGTGGTAGGGCATATGGGTGACACATAGCAGACATAGTACAACACTGACTAATGGTAGAGCTCCATGTGGCCTTGGGAAAATGATGATCTCCATGTGGCCTTGGGAAAATCATGATATAGTGAATCTAAAACCTATGCACATGGGCATATGAGGGTGTGAGGGCATAGACTAAGCCTTATTATCCAAATAGAAGGAGAAAGTGCTTTTCAATATAAATGTTGAAGCATCATTTCACATGGAAAATGTGGTATGACTTCAGGGCTTAATTCAATGACCATGATTGATTTACATAGTAGATCAATAGTGTTTAAGCCTTAACCACCATGGATTATATCTTGAGTTATAGATGACAAAAAGAGGCATGTGAATACATGTTGGAAAGTTGTGAAGGAAAGGCATCCAATGAAGATGGTTTGCACAACATAAAAATCAATCTTAATGTGCCACATGTCTAGGAATATTAACAGATTAAAATAATTGATGAAGACTTTGTTTGAATAAGTATGTTATTCCTTCCTATTTCATGGATTATTTGGTGGTGGCTCTTCTTGGCACACTCCAATCTCATCAAAGAATAATCAATGGAAAGATTTCAAGGTACGCATAATTTTAATTTGGGGAGTGTTTTTTTTCAAAGGCAACAATGGGTGTAGCTCAAATGGTGGTGTGCATCATTATGTCATTGTTCAAGTTGGATCCTTGTTGTGAATGGATTTAATGTACTAAATTTCCAATAAGATATGGTATTTTATAGCGTATGTTCGGATGTTTTATAAGTGCAAGAATCTAATGATATGAGAAGATCCTACTATGTTATTGTTAGATCATAAACAATCACAAGTCGAACAGTCGAGGTCTATAATAATTTCATGTGAATAAATATGTGGGTGTTGTCTAACTGTTCTACGTTTTGGCCCTTTTCATCGGATTTCGACGACACAAATCTACACGAAATCACAATTTTTTGTTGTTTAAATTGCATTTATGAATGCAGAAATGGATTCAATGTGGTGAAAAATACCTAGAGCACTAGGATTACAGAGAATTAACCACTCAATTCTACAGATCCAACAATTTCTCGTTGGATTTCGGGCAAAATTAAAAAGAAAATATCCCCAAAAAAAAGGCCAAAATGTAGAATAGTTATACTACGACGAATCTGTGGGAGTGCCAATTGGAAAGAGAGCACACTATTTGAAGGTATATTATCTTTTAATTCATTGGTTTACTCAATGCTTGAAGTGTGATGAAATGGTCCACATTGTAAACAAAAGAAAAGTCCCATGTGAGACATTGAGTTTGTTTGAAGAGATTTGGTAGTTATGGAAGTCAAAATATTGTAGTTTATCAATATTTTTTTTATATTGATATTCAAATCCAAGATAGTTAAAGGGTGAAGTTAAAAAAAAATTCAAAAGGTTGAGTTAAAGCCAAAGGAAAAGATTTTTAAATGAGTCCAATTGTCCAAGTATGTACTTTAGAGTTGTTGAGTCAAAGCCAAAGTCAAATTGAAAATTGAAAATTTGTTGATGTAAAAGAGTCAAAGTAAATTTAAAGTCCAATCTAAATGTGGCTTGAAAGATCTCGGTTATGTAATGAAGTCATTGAAATTGTCAAAGTCAAAGGTAAATTCATGCCAAATCATAACATCGGTGCATCAATTAAGTTTGTCAAACCAAGGTCATAGGTTTCCTTGTTGGACATTATGCAACCCAACAAGAAACATATTTGTATGCATAGAATTTCAAGTGTATATGAAATAAAATGACTAGATAAATAGATGACTAATGAAGAGAGAAGAAGATGGCAGAGAAAAGCATAAGCAACGTGAACAAAAGAAGATGCAAGAAGAAGATGGACTCTTGGACATGAACAGAAGAAGCAAAAGGAGAGGGCATATTCAAGAATAAAGGTCAGAGAAGAATGAAGAAGTAAAGAGAATGGCATAGGAAAATCGAAATGAAGAATGAGGCAAGCAATGAATGAATGAAGAATGAAGAAGAAAGGTACGAATAAATAGTATTGTGTTCAAAAATTGAGATGTAAAAGTAGTGCATCCATGAAAAAATGGCATCCCTGAGAATTTCAATGGTCTTCTTTGAATAATGTTTTTTTATGATGGAAAGAAAATGGTCTTGGTCCAATGTTTGTATAAGGGCTAGATTAGCTTGAAATGAAAATTTGAAATTGTGTGCATGACTCAAATGTTGATCTAAGCCCTGATGAGACAAGTGTACCCCCATAATTTGAATGTTGAATGGTTCATGGTAAACCAAAAACCATTTTTCATGATAGAAGAAGGTTCATGATCAACCAGAAACCACTTGATGTAATGTATGGTTCGTGGTAAGCCTAAACCACTTGAGAATTGCAAAAGTTAAGGGTAAACTAATGTAAAACCTAAAGGATGTAATGGTTGAGGGTAATCCAAAAAAAATTAAGTGTGGTTACGGGTGAGCCAAAGAAAACCCTGAATGATGATTGATGAAGATGTATGGGGAGTAAAAGGTACAAGTACGAATATTTGTGATTCAAGAATGGTTGATGAACCATGTATGAGAAAAATTTCCTAGAGAACTTACGAATACAGCGGCTGGTGACCCATGTATTTCGGTGGATGGTAATTTTTTTATATGGACTTCAACAAACACAATATTTATATTTTTGCAAATACAAGGTGAAAACTGAAGAAGAATGAAAATAAAAAGTGAAGAAGACCAAAAGAAGATTGCATAAGACAGAAGATGAAGGCAAAGTGCATAGTTGAAGAAGATTGAAGATGAAAAAAAGATGAATATTAGACCAATTCAAAGAACTAGTAAAAATGAGAAGATGATCATATCACAAGTATTAGTAAAAATGAGAATAATATTTAAAGTATATGATGGATTTGTAATGATGTAGACTGAGCATAGAAATCCATGTAGGAATCAAAGGTGAGGAGAAAAGAGAGAAGAAAGGGATGAAGATCACTTGAGAGATTATTGTGGAGATAGTTATGCATATGGTTGAACTAAATATCTAATTATGACATCGTTGTTATGGTCACTTATTTTTATATAAAAGGACCAATTGCACTATAGAAACACACGGGAAATGTATACTTTAATAGAATTTCCCCTTGAGGGATTTCTTGAAAGTAAACTCCTAGTGTCCTTGCTTGATCATTGTTTGTGTATATTGATTATTAGTTATTAAATCCAACAGCATAAGCATCACATCCAAAACTCTAAAATGTACAAAAAAGTGTTTCTTACTAAAACATGTCTTGCGAGGATTTTTATCAACTAAAGCTTGCCTTCTTCCATTAGTGTTATATACATCCTTTTGGTAACTATGTTATGTCGCAGTGTATAGAGTGGTATTTTACTATTCTATTCCACATTGTTTACAAAACTACCCAAAAATTTTCTTGCATTACTCTCCTCCATTATCCCTCCTCAACACTTATATTTTCTTCTCTGACTAGTTTTCTACAAGAGTCGTAAACTCTTTAAATTTATTGAAAACCTCAAATTTCTTCTATAGTAAATACAACCATATTTTCCTAAAGAAAACATCTATATTTGAGACATACTACAAAGATCCTCCCAAATATGGAATAGGTACAAGTCCAAACACATCATTATGTACCAACTCCAGGATCCATTTTGCTCTTATAGCACCAAATGGGAATCTCACTCGATTTTGTTTTACCATATACATAATCTTCATGAAAACTAGAATCTAAAGAGCAATCAAGTATAGCTTCAACCATACATTTACTTGTAGAGCACAAAGGCCCTTCTCTCCAATATGTCCCTTAATTTTAGGCATTTTCTTCTCTACGGGGAGAGTGAGTTTTGTTAGTTTCATTCTTAGGAACAATGGTATTTTTACACCCATAAATCACAATGCTTTCAAACTTGTATAGTGTTCGCTTATTGCCAACAACATTTTTCCTCAAACCATATTGCATGTATCCTTTTCAAATACAATATGCACACTTGCACCACTCGTTTTATTCATAGATATCAAACTTTTGGAAAAACCTAGAATATGCAAAACACCAAAAGGGGTTCTAACCCTTACATCTTTAAGCAACAACTAGACCCTTCCACATCCTATGATTTTGGTTGTCAAATCATCTTTCAATTAGACATCACTTCCATTGTACCCTCCTTTTAAGGAGGCATTAGGCTTTATATGGAAGGAGCATCATCATATCCCTTACTTCTATCAATATTTGTAAATCTACGGTCATTCATATGCCCAACGTTTCCACACTTCGAACATTTCCTTATAAATTTTTCAAGAGATTTAGACCCCCTCTAGACTTCAACCTATCCCCTAACATATTTATGGTTGCATTACTCCCAATAGCTACAACTATACTATTGCATGAATATGGGAAAAAAAACACAATAGATTAATGCACTCATCTTCCTTGGAAATTTTAATATCAATGGAAAGAAATTGACTTATCACACTGTTAAATATATTGAGATGTGTTGTCACAAAGTCATCATTATTCATCGTCTAAAGGTACAACATATTTCAAATGAAAAAGTGTCTAACAAGGACTTCCACTCACACAAAGTCCCTAACTTATCTTGTAACGTTTTGGTCGTGGCTTCTCCTGAGATGTTCAATAGCACTATATCTTAAAGGAATAATGGAATCGTACTCTCGTCCTTCCTAGGCCAACTTCATCCAATCTATTTCCACCATACCCATCAAAGCAATACCAAGTCCACAACAACCCACTCTTTTTTGTCTACAAGAAAGTATTCCATCTTGAGCTTCCATGGCTCAAGATCTAACCATTAAATTTCTCGATGTCTCATTTGGAATTTATTTCCATTTTCTTTCACAAGAATCATCGACGCAAAGCTCACGCTCAAACTAAGTTTATCACATACTCAAGTTAAACTTGCTCCATCAAGAACAAGCTAAACCTTGGTAACAAATGCATCCCCCCTAAAGACACTAATCTTGCTTTGATACCCACTATAAGTCTTAAACATTTGCAAGTGAAACAATGCATACATATTATTAAGAAAAATAGAAAGTAAACAGTGACACACACGAAGTACATAGAGATTTACCTCAAAAATCTTTAATAGAGAAAACAAGCCTAACTTAAGTCACACCTCTATCTTCTCCTTGTATTAACTTAACCATTCATGATCAAATATTTAAGTATTTTGCAGTATCTAAAACCCTAATCCCCTATTCATTAATCCATCAACCAAGATTAGATTACAATCAACCAAAAAAATCCAAGGCAATGCCTCAAACCACGTGAGTTTCCTTCCCCTAAAACGTCCAATGTTGGGAGGGGGGATACTAGTTTGAATATTGGATCGTGTTCGGTGCAAATAATGCCTCTTGCATGAGTGCACAATGTGCATGTTACAACTAATGCCTTGTGCATGGGTGCATAGTTTACATGTTGCAACTAACACCTTGTGTAAATTAAAATATTGAACAAAATTCACATAAGTATTTGCAAACTCAAATAAGTAACTCCATATGGAAGTAAATTAAAATGATTCAGAGAAATTTACACGAGTATTTACAAACTCAAATGAGTAATTTCATATGGAATGATCATACATGATTTATATGTGGTTTTTTAAATAATAACTAAATTTGTTATTAATTTATGAGCCTATCAAACTCTTCATAAGACTATTAGGTAACTTCTTTCTTGAAAGATGGTCACCTTGTACTTGCTGATGTAAGAGATAATTATCAGTTAAGTCGTCAATATTAGCACAATTAAGTGTGTAAATTTTATCAATTGCCCTTACGAGAATGACAATGACAAAATATACCCTAAAAAAACATGAATCATTGTGTGAAAATGTGTGGGGAAATGGTATGATGGGTTTCACTAAGAATATAAGGATAAAAACTTGCAACAAATATGTGTACACAATTTTATACAACTATAATCATAGTATGATCTAATCTAGATTTCTTCACTACTTTGAATTTTATAAGAAACTCTAATATGACAAAACTTTAGTGTATCATACAATGTTGCTTGAGAATTCGCTTTATTATAGCACTGAGTTTGTTCCCACCAATGTTGGATGGACTTAGATCACCACATCTTGTGTGAGGAACCTACCTACAAATTGTCTTCGAGACTCTAGGCATGGAAATCATTTCATCTTCAAATGACCTTCTTAACTATGTAATTAATGGATGGAACCGATGTCTTTTTAGAGAATTGTGGTTTCTTAAAGACTGCTATATAATAAGAGGACTGCAAATGTTTTTCTTATTATTTATGATATATTTCTATTTGAACTTGATCTCGTCCCAAAATACTAGCATCGAGCTAATCACCACGTACTTTTAGAATTTGGATGTCACGTCTAAAACAATGATCTTTTCTATATTTTCTTGTATTTCTCATGTTTCATAATATTTCATGTAGGCTACATTAAAACTTCTGATAAGTTACAACTAGCATTAAGAATTCTTATCATTGTGTGGGAAGGAACAGTTTCTCACCTAAACATTTTTTTTTAATTTGAGAGACATTCTCTTTTCACTTTAATCATCATCCATATTATATGTATGTATTTAGGTTGCAACATATAACTGCACCCTCCAATCTCCTATGCAACATAGGAAGCAAGTCTAGCTAGTGTACCTAGGTTTTTATCTTTTCTAGTAGTTGAATATCCACAAAGATAAAACCCCCTTTAGAGTTCTTTGTTGTTCCTCCTTATCTTACCAAAGAAGCGGAAACAAGCAATGCCTACCTAAAGCCAACATTTATGAGAGCCTTTAAAGCTTAAGTTTCTTCACTACTAGTTTTACTTGCACCAAGATAATCGAATCCATAGTCTACAGTATGATACAATGTTGTGTGAGGCCCTTCAACAACACCAAGGTTGTCCACACCAAGATCACCACATTCCATATGAGAAACCTACTTGTAAACTATCTTTATGAGCATGAGTATGGAGATAGTCTAACCTTTATACTCCCTCTTTAGGGCGAAATTAATGGATGGTGCCACTACTATTTTAGATATTCATAGTTTGGTTGTATTTATCTTTCAGATGTTGAGTTTCAGCAAAATCATTAGGTTCCTTCTTTGGTGTGAAATTTATGAAATGGCACTGCATCCTTTTAGATATTTACAGTTTGGCATTATTTGTCTTTGAGATGCTTCAGTTTCAACATAAAACCCTCAACTCCAATACATCTCATATTAATAAATCTAGGCTAATCACATCATGTTTTACTCAAGACAGGGCGTGTCCTAAAAGATATTATGATCAAAGATTGATAAAGCATCAAAGTATTCAACAACCTCTCTAAAAAATTGACATAAACCTTATCACCTAGCATCGTGAGGTTCAACCTCTCTCAAGTATCAACATAAACTCTGTGATCTTTTCCCATCTCTCTTCTTGTCCTTCTCATGTTTAATGTTTCATGGGCTTTGCTTTTTCTCATATTGTACCCTTCCATTGCATTTTTTTTATGTTTTCTTTCGAAGGTGGCAAAACCTATCATAACGCAATTGTCAAATAACGGTGAGAGCAACCCATTGGTGGTCCATAAGTGGGGGAACTTTCACTCCTACCAGATGCCTTTGGGTCTTGGGTCGTTACCATGTTTCCTTACATCCAAAGAAAGTGAGCTATTAACCAATCAAAAGCAGATTTAGATCTTACTCCTGGACCGAAAGGCAGTTTCAACATAAATAGTATCCACAAGAAACTCAATTTACCTTGTAATCATTGTCGAGGCTACATCCAATGGGTCATGTGCTTTCTAGTAGCATCTAACCTCAATTCTACTCACATCTCATCTTTTCAAATCTATTGTCACTAACCACTTAATATAAAAAAAAATATTACAATAAACTATGTAAAATATAGTATATGATGTGGATCATCTTGTGCAACCTCTTGATGTGGTCTTGTAATAAGGAGTGCATTTTCAGATATAAATGAAGGCCTTTGTTTAAGTTATATTCTCCTAACAAGTTGTAAAGATGGTTTCTTTACAAAAGGTATGTGCTCGTTAACAATATGCATGCTTATCATATAACAATGGTGGTAGTGTTCATTTTAGAGGTGTATTATCATAACATTGTTATGTATGTGTGTTCGCCATCATTAAAAATAGAGTGGTGGGTGCAAAGATCCCAATCCATAATGAAAACATGAATATCTAAAAAAACATGAATCATCTTTTAGCACCAAGTTTGTCAACTCAAAAAGAGTTTACGGATTTTTTATTTTGATTTCAAACTAGCAAAATTTAATTAACTTGTATCATGAAAGTTTGTATTTTTACTTTGATTTCATATTGGCAAAACTCATTACTCAAACATAATGCAATACTTATTGGGGACACATGCTCTTGATGGCTTAGAAGTTCCACATACTTCCCTATGTTTGATATAGTACACTTTGGTTGCTGATAATAAGCAAAAAAACAATTAAATATATATATGCATCACATTATCTGCATCCACCTCCACCTAAGCTTTGGGCCTACAACCATCTTGTTTCCAAATTTACCATCATGTAGAAAAAGAAATGTACATCCTTCAAACATCAATTCATCAAAGATGTACACTCCTAACACCTTAGACAACTAGGCTTACTACAAGCATACACAAATAATATTGGAAGGGGTTGGAGTAACAACTTTTGAGCTCTCTCTAGTTTATGGTTGTTATTGATGTGATCTCAATAATTACAAGCTTTAACCACAATGGAAAATCTCACTTTGTAACATGTTTGATTTTTGACTCGATTGTTGATGAGTAATATATGATCTATTCATGAGTTGTTAACTTGACCTTATGCCTTGAAGAATCTAGGATTCATGAGTTGTTAACTTGGCCTTATGCCTTGAAGAATCTAGGATTTACCCTAGATACCATCCTTAAAATAATAAAAAATGCTCCAGAAATTTCCCCCAAAATATATAAACTAAATAACCAAAAAAATACATGTATATATATAAACTAAGTAACCAAAAAATAGATGTATATAGCACATTTTGAATGTATTTGGTCCGCAAGTTTGCGCCACATATTGTCTGAAATATATAAGCAATTTTATCTATAGTTTGTCCATCGAAATTGCAATCAATATCATAACCACAATCACGTGGTAAGTATCGCTTACCTTGTTGATCTAGGTCATTATTTGCCAAGCAATTGATCTCGACTTTGCAAGTGTTCAATGTTTTATATAAAAGTCAAACTGGAATAATGTGAGATTATTGACTCAACACGCCCCTCGTACCAAACGTTTTTATAGCATAGCCAGAAGGGCAGCATGCAACCATTATTATTGTTGAGTAATCCTCCCAACCAATAAACGTTTATTTCATACCAAATTTTCTCCTAATGCATTAGCTTAGAAGGACAAAGCATTAATATGCAAAGAAAAATAGAATAATAGAAAAATTCAGGTAACCTTGTAAACAAGGAAATTGAATTCACTGCTAGAGGCACCAAACCTCAACCAAACAAAAGAAATTACATCCATAGACATACAAATCCAAAATGATTTTATTGCTCTCATAAGCAATTTTTACTGTTTACAATTCAGAAGTAACAACAATAGATGCATTCTATTATCAAGAGCAAGACGTTTCAACTTTGCCTTTCTCGTACCCACTCAACATAATGGTCCAAAATCAAGGGCCAGGCAAGGGTTGCATCGTAATTCTCGAAGTCTGGGTAATGGATCTGTAATGAAATGACTTGAGATGTTAGATGTCATTGGATTTCTCTAAAAGTTCAAATTGTAAGTATGAATTTAACAAAGGGAAATATCAAAAAATAAATGAATGCTCTTGCAGTCAAAAGAGTGTTATGAATTACATACCTCGTCACAAAATCGTAGAAAACACGACCACTGATCAAGATTTATTGCTTTGTACTCCTTTTGATTCTGCGCTCAAGAAGAAAAAATGGTACACAAAAATTCAGACTACAGACGTAGCGCATAGACAAAACGAAAACAAACTTCAAGATATCAAAACAAGATTACGTGATATCTATCTCGAGTAATTAGGGCAGAGGCCAGAAAACAACTCTAGACAAAACAAAAATGGCTAGAAGGTCAGAGGAACCCCCATTCAGGCTTGCTAAATCTCTTGATAAGTGGGAAACGAGCAATGACAGAAACATTGACACCTTTTAAACATAAACCTTGGAAAGAATGACAAGACAGTTTGACTATGTCTATTCAATTTGGACAGCTATCTCCCATTGTTGAAAACTCTGGGGCAAAAAACACTCGCGTTTATGACTTCAGACATACATGCAATTTCTAAGTTGCACGATACGGGAAACAGGTACAAGTTTTTGAAATGAAAACATGCTGGAAATGTGAACCTCAAAAATTTGGAAATAGGGAAAAGCAACATATATAAACCAAAACATGCTGGAAATGTGAACCCTCAAAAATTTGGAAATAGGGAAATGCAATATATATATACCTTCGTAAACTTTAGCAGTCAAATTGCTGCACAAAGGGGATTCATTTTTCCACAAACAAAGGGGTCTCATAGACCAATTTAGTATCTGGCTTGGCCGTGACCTTACAGTGATCTTAAAAATAGATTATTATTATTATTATATAGAATATGTTATTTTATAAATAGCAAATATATTGATACTTTGAAAGAAAGTATAGGAATAAATGAGCAATGCAAGAACATTTAAATGAAAAGCAATGTTCCACCAATGCTTATATTGAGATCCTCATCATTAGTATCACCCTTTGCCTCCTCCTCTAGTCTTTACCTCCACCTCGTTCCTCCAGGGACATCAGTCAGCAACATCCAATTTTGATGAAACTGCCTAATCCAAGCCTTAAAATATGGTAGGAAAAGCTTAACATGCCAAATCAAGAATTTTGGTTTGAGTGAAGGGTACAATTTTGCTAAGGCCATGACAGAGGAGTTCAACAATCAGCACCACCAACATCGGTGTTGGCGACGGAAGTCACTCCTGGATTGCTATCAGGAGCAGAGCCTGACGCCCATCAGTTTTGTGTCACGATTGTTCATAGATGGGTGATCAAATGGAAGGAAACTCTAAACAGTAGTGTCCAA